>CABFWB010003561.1:0-19106 GCA_902151455.1 Timema bartmani | reverse complement strand
TATAAGAATGTTTAAAACACATCAAAACGTTTTGTTTTTAACATTAGTTAAATCGTGTTTTGGATTAGTAAAAAAAATCAGGTGAAATGATGAACATCAAAGTCATTTGATATTTCAATCTTTTTCTCAGCAATCAGACGACGTTTATAAACAAAAGTTAGCCGCATTTCCTGGTGGAAAGAACACGTGGTAAGAAAATTACCTAAGCTACTCATACTACTTTAATATAATGTAAACATAAAGTTGTGCGATCTGCACAATAAAATTATAATATGCATTCAAACATATATTTATAAATTACATCTGGATACAGGAATAGAACTCGGGGCCTTTGGGCTAGCTTGACCATTGGGATATCTAAATTAAGTTCTTGCCCTTATCACTTATTATTTAAAGGGGTAGTTTGTAATTCTGACTGTGTGAAATCGTCAGCTACTCGATTGATTTCCGTACCCAGGTGTCATTCATCAATTGTAGGTATTTGAATAAATATGGGAAAGGCAGTTAGTTGCCTTTTGTATAACCGCAACTATTGTGCAATTTAAAATTGTATACTCGCTGTCAGTGGCGGCTCGTGATGTAAAAACTAAGATGGTCGTTCACAAAATCATAATGGTTATGAAGCATATTTTGTAAATATATACACATAGGCCCATATAAAATTTAATTATATCAACATAGCACGTATATACGAAGGTATACAGTTCACACAGAAAGTAACTGTTTATATCTGTCCACCACAGCCAGATAGAGAAAATCCATCCTCCTATATTAAACACTCTATGACTTAATGAGTGAAGGTTTTAATATAATTAACGAGTATTTTTTCAAAAGAAAGTATAACCAGTGCAGTGAGCTTGTGTCTCTACTCATTGTACTTGAGAAAGCTATTTATACTCCGTTTAAGGTGAACTATGGCAAGCATACCTTGCACGTTTCTACTTTGTCATAGCTTTTAAGATAGGGCCATAGTGTAATTCATTTAGGAAAGTCTGCTACCCTACCAGGGTAAACTGACTTTGCATACATTTACCTGACCTAATATTGAAAATTCTATAATGGAATTCATATGAAAACTTGAATTTTCTTACTTTTTAATTTTTCTCTCTTATATGCGAATAATCTTTCTAGCCATGCTTTGTTCACGTATTTAGTTAATTACACTTCAGCAAGCAAGGAATTTCCGTTTCACATACTTTCTCAATCATTAAATATTATTTGATTGATCAGGTTCAAGACTTTTAATTGTTATATTATCCTAAGGAATTAATTTATCACCATATAGAATATATTGCAATGCAGTCATCTTTAAAGGAACATTACAAACAAACAAAATTACGATGTATTGTATATCTACAATAAGTTTAGAATAAGTGACATAGTATTTGAAAAAGTAGGTTTATATTTATATATATGTGTGTATGTGTATTTTTTAACTTCCCTCACTATTACCAAATCTTAAATGGACCCATATGCATATCATGGGGGGTGCTGCTGCACCCCCAATAACACGGAGAAAGAAAATAACTAAACATAAAGCAGAAGGTAAATTTTGAACAGGAAAATACCTGTGTTGGTAGCACTGAGAAGCCGCGTCACATGAGTATGTAGTAAATCTATTCCTCATGAGGAGCAGTGTTTGCCAGATTCAAGGCTGGAAGGGTGAATTGGAGTGATTTAATGGGAAATGACTTATAAAGGTTTCAAAAATTTAACGTAAAATTCATCTTTAATGAAATCAAAAGCATAATTGAAAAGATGGGCATTAAAATGTAGTAGATATGTGCTTTGATGGCGCTTCCACCATGACGGGTAATTGCACAGGCGTATAGGCAAGATGTAAGGCGATGAATGGCTCCATTATCTACGTACATTTCTACGCTCATTGTCTGAATCTTACCCTAGTCAGCACTTGTATATCACACCAAAATAGCCCGTTGATTTTCGATTAATTTTTTGCATCATTCAGCTTATTTATAGTTTTATTGAAAGCAGTCCAAACCAATACAGTGTGTTTGAGGAACAGGTTAAAGCAACTGATTCCAAACTGAAAACGTTAGTTATTATTTGACACAAGGTGGGCTTGCTGAGCTGAGGCTGTTCATGATGTTCGTGGAATTTAAATGGCAGTTATTGAAGAAATAAAAAGAGACTGGTGTACGCTAAAGTAAGCACCATAGACAATGGCATATTGCTGTAAATGCAATCATTTAACTTTGCAGTAAGTTTAGAAATAATGGAGCCAATCCTTAGGATGCTGCTTAAAACCGGTAAAACTCTTCAGTGATCATGGATCTGTGCGAAGCCCTGGAAGATGTATAAAGCCTGCCTTAAGCTTTAATTTAAATTAAACACGATGAACAAATCTTTGAGAAAATGTATGCTAGAGCTGAAGGCTTTTGCAAAAGAAATGTCATTTCGATATCGGAAACAGGTAAAAGATATTTATCTTTATTTTGGGATGAAAATTCTGACACATCAGCAACTGCCAATTCCAAGAAAGATAAAATTAAGTTCTTTACCTACTACTATATTTTAGATTTTCTTACAAGGCTTGACCTTAAGGTTTTCACATGAAACAAAGCAGGTAATCAGCAGTGTAGAGAGAATCATGGAACTCAAAAACTTGATGGATGCACAGAAGACGGAATCCAGCTCTTGAGTAAAATCTTCAATTTAAATGCTTAGGATCTGGAAGTTGAAGTAAGGCTTCTAAGAACTAATAGGACACAAACCTTTTTACCTACAAATGTGCATGTCTGGCTGAAGTAGTTGGCAGAGTTTGACAGAGGGAAAACTCACGAAAATTCTGCTCGTCTCCTCCAGAAATTTTCAGTCATCCCAATTACAAGTTGCTCGCTTGAGAGGAATTTGTCGAAAATGGCCATTGTAAAATCAAAGCTGCGTTCAACACTGAAACAAGAAAAGCTTTATTATCTGACTGTCCCATTTATTGAGCAGGACTTGGCTATATATAAAAAAAGGTGTTATTGATGATCTCCTTTTACCAGGAGAATGGCACTGTAAAGGTTAGATTATTTTACTTCCCGATTACAATTTATAGAATTGGCTAGGTAGTAAAATTACTTCATAATCTCATCAATAACATCTTGAATTTTGATTTCCTTACCATCAAAATTTATAATTTTTGTGAATTCTTTTTAATATGAAACAGTTACCATCTACAGGTCGTAGCAACACTAGTGTGTTTCATCTCCCAAACGACTTCCATGATTATGGTACGATGTTTCTAGTACCGAAACATGTCGGCTGAATAACGTTTCAGTGATTCCCAGCACATACTGGGACACCGAAAGGAGTACAGGGACCAAAACATCAGATAAGACTTATATAGTTATCAAACCAAATTAAACCTTTATGGAAACTTTTTGAACACTGAAATGTTACAATTCAAACCGCATCAATTTTTGTATAACTTATTTTAAATGGTTGTTTTAAATTGTCCCAAAGTCTAACTTCTTTCATAACTAGTTCGTTACTGTTATAATTGTTTAAATTTTACTTTCATTTTAAATAATTGTAATTGATAGTATATTATGTCATGTTATTAGTTCAATCCTATTCGACTGATATTACATATTATATTTAACTTTACAAACTAGTTCGTTACTGTTTTAATTGTTTGACTTTTATTTTCATTTTAATTAAGTGGTCAATTTTTAGTTTATTATGTCATGTTATTAGTTTGTACCTATTTGACTCATATTACAGCACTCGTTGTAAATGTAAATAGTTAATTCCTAAGATTGCTAACGTCCTGTAAAGGTTATTCATAATGTCAATTATACGCAATAGTTCATTCATCAACTATCTAATTTGAACCATACTTTCATAAATTATAAAAGATAATACCTAAGCCTTGACTTATAGGGTATATTATATTCATTCTCTCCTTACAAAAAGATCAATTAGAATGTTTTCTAAAATGTTGTACCTCAATTAGCTTGACCAGTTTTTTGGTTACTCCAAACTTAACTAAAATGTCATCTATTTTTTCCTTTTAATTGAATCATAGGCCTTTTTAAAAATCTATATATAATTGATGTCCTATCATGTTTAATTCCCAGTTTTTTTCTAATATTTGCCGCATAGTAAAAATCTGATCCGTTCTTGATATATTTCGTCGAAATCCACACTGATGATCCCCAATTATTTCCTCTGCATATGGCGTTAATTTCATTAAAATTATGTTAGATAAAATTTTGTAACATGTTGGTAGCAGTGAGATACCTGTATAGTTATTACAATCTGTTTTATCTCCCTTTTTGAAAATGTTTATTAATTAATATACTTTCCTTCCAGTCTTGTGTCAATACATCATGTTTCCATATGGAACATAAAAATTTAGGAATTTCTATTACTAAAATTTCGCCCCCTCCCTTTATTAACTCTGATGGTATTGTATCTATACCTGGAGCTTTATGATTCTTTAACTTCTTGATAGCTTCTTTGATTTCACTAATACTAGGCTCTGGCACTAGTGGCTCAGCAGTGTGGATTTAGATAGCCTCAACTAAATCAGACCCTTCATTAACATTCAAAATTTTACTGAAGAAATCGTTCCATCTACTAAAAACATCGAACGTATCTGCCATCAGATTACTTTAACTAAATTGGCCCTATTCTGATAAATTTTCCAACATGCTTTAATACCTAAATAAAGCTATCTGATATTATTATATTCGCTATCTTGTTCTATTTCGCTAACTTTACCCTTTAAATAATCTTTCTTTTTGTTTCTAAATGTGATAAATGTGTTTAAACTCAATTCACTAGGACTTTCTAACCAATGTAATTTTGCTTCCCTCCTATCGTCTATTAATTTTGAACATTCAATGACAAACCATGGCTTCTTCTTCCTATTTTTACAGAGACCTACACCACACTTCGCTGTATCTCTAATATTGTTCCTGACACTTTCTCACTGTTCATCTGGATGCGTGTGTTATTCACTTTCCTGTGAGCGTTCTAGGGCAGCAAACTTATTTTAAATCTCAATTTTATACGTTTTGATATGTTATCACAGTTTCACATCATATATATCTAGTTTGCCCGCCTGATATCCCTTTTTTGTTACTAACAGAAGCATCCTGAGTTTTGTTACTACCAAGTAGTGGTCTGAATTGCAATTTGCGTCCCTGAATGACCTTTTATTAATCAAAAAGTGATCTATCTGATTATGTGTATTCCCATTTGACGAGGTCCAAGTATATTTATGAATATGCTTATGCTTGAAGCAAGTACTTTTCACAATAGGGTTCTGTGATGTGGCGAAATTTACCGCTATTATTCCATTTTCATTACAGACGCCGTGCAAACTTTCTTTTCCTATTGTAGGTCTAAATAATTCTTCCTTCCCTATCTTTGCATTAAATTCACCTATCACAATTTTCATGTGATACGTCGAGAAGTGGTCATACAGGTGTTCTAGCTCCTCATAAAAACTATCCTTTACTAAGTTATCTTTGTCTTCTGTAAGACAATGCACATTGATGATGGCCGTATTATGCAACCTCCCTGCTACCACTATAATTCACATCCTATCGTTAATGAATTTTATGTCCTTGACTGATGGCATACTCCTTCTGTGGATTAAAAAGCCTGTGCCTAAATTATGTATGTCCATTCCTCCATAAATAAATATGTATTCACCTTATTCTACCCTACCATCTCCTGACCACTAACCTCTTGTGTAGCCACAATATCTAAGCCAAACAAACCTACTTCATCTATCATTGATTGTAGCGCCCCTGGCCTATATAAGCTCCTAACATTCCACGTCCAAATCTTAATCTCTTTCCTAGCTTTACTATGCCATGCCTTCCCCGGAGTAGTCCCCGCCCAAAGACCCAAATGGGGGACTATTTTTTCTCCGGAATATTTTACTCTGGGGACAGACATGGCATACTTTTTAGTGTTTCTTGATTATTTTTTTTACGGTGAGAGCTCATCACGCCCACGCCCAGCCCCCAAGCAACCAAGAGCATTATCTACCAACAAAATAAGAAACAGAAAACACACAAGTTTCGCACAATGTTTCTGTAAGTGCACAATAATATATCGTAATATCGTCATTTAAAGGTGATTATAGATAGGGCAGATTATTTTGTACCGATAGATGGTGCTTGTTCGATAGTTAAATCGATTGATTGGATCAGTTTCGTGCTAATTCGTTTGTAGCGCTAGTGTGTTTGGTTTAAATACATAGTAGCACTTCTATTCCTACCTTTTCTGTGATTTAAGTGTTCAGCAGTGTTATGTTGTGCTATGTTGTGTGTTCTCTGTTGACTGCTGACTGTGTGCGCTCTATCGCCGTCTCACTCAATCTGTTAAAGTTTTATTGTATTTTTATATTTTTAAAGTGGTAGCTACTGCCTGGTGATTTTAAGTGCTAAACAATTACCAAACCTAGATTTTAAATAAGGATTTTGCCTACATTTGTGATTCTAGAAATCAGGCACAAAGTTCAATTCTGATTCTCCCACTTAAATTCTCTTCATTAAATCACATGCAGTGACCAGTGTTGTCTCTATGAAGAGGTTAGAAATGTATTTTCCTAATGTAAGTAAAAAAACAAAAAGAAACACTGAAGAGGATGAAAAAGAACACGCTAAACATAAGGAAGTATCCTCGTCTATCAACTTTCCTGGTCCTGAGCCTGAAACTGAAGAAAGTAATTATCTTGATACTTGGAAAGCTGAATCCGAAAATGTTAAGATAGAGCTAAAGGCCGGGCAGGCCCAAGTCAACAAGAGTCCTCTTCCTCAATTGCTAGCTATTTCAAATACGATGTAGGGGTTTTTTCGTCCTCTTACTCAGATGTAGAGAAATATAAATTTTAAAAAAATACGTGGATGCCTGGTGAAACCTATAATTTCCCACCAGGTGACAGGAATGTTAAATTTCAAAGAAACTGTTCAAATTTCGTTGTATGTCATACTTTGATGAAAAGAATGTAATGTTTGCAATTTTTGCAGCCGGTTACAAATCATGTAGAGGGACACATGCCAACTTAGGTAATTTGGTTAGGAATGCTTTCGTAAAATGGAAAAAAGCCCAGGAAGAATTTAGAAATCATGAAGCAGAGGAATACCACAAAAAGGTTTGCACTCTGGCTTAAAATTGTATCTCTTTGTTTGAAAAGAAGGCAGATAACATCCAAATACAATTAAACAAGCAAATCAAAGATAAAATAACATAAAATATGGAAAAACTTACCTCTATAGTAAAAACTGTAATATTCTGTGGAAAAGAGGGCTATCCATTGAAAGGACTTAGTGACTTTGGGACAATAGTGTTTGATGAAAACGTGAAGTATGGCAAATTTAGTGCACTACTTCGTTTTAGAGTTGAAGAAGGAGATGAAACTCTGAAAGTACAATCTTGGAAATTCAAATGTTAATGCCACCTACCTAAGCCCTCGTAAACAAAATGAAATAATTGAAACTTTTGGTGGTATTATTACTAGTAAAACTGTAGAAACAATTAATAGGTCAGAATATTTAAATGTTCTTGCTGACGAAACAGCAGATATTGCTGGGATTGAGCCGTTCTCTCTTTGTATTCGATATGTGGAGAGTGAAAGAGATTATTTCACAGTATGTGAAGATTTCCTTAAGTTTGTACCGTTTTATGATGATGGATGTCTACTGGATTCCGTCAGACTTCAACCCAGCAGACAGACCATCCAGGGAGGAGACCCTGGAATTATTACAGAGGGAAGTACCGGATGCAGCAGTCTTCACGGGGAAGATGACTCCAAGAAACAACTTATCCTTATTGTATATAAATTAGTTGTACCATGTATTAAATTATGCTGTAAATAAAGGGTTAGCCCCGCCGGTGTGGTTCTGCCAGTGGCTGTCCCTCCGGGACGTTTCGAGCTCCCTCCGCCACTTTACTATAAAAGCGGGGGTTCGGAGTGTCTCGGGGCTCAGTCATCGGCAGAAGAACACGCCGTTGTTGGGACCCTTCCCTCTCTCCGACTAAGTCCCAAGTCAGACCTCCCATCGCTTTTATACTCTCCGAAGGACTACGCCGGAAAAGCGAGAAGGGTTGCCCGGGCTTGCACCCAATTCTTTATTTAAGGAAAGTACAGTGATACATAGGTTATAAATTATGCATTAAAGGTATACAAAGTTTTGATAAATTTCCTGGATCTCTTGTTACTCGGATGTCCGAAGACCCACTGTTGACGATTTCTGGTTGTTCAGCGAGACGCCCATGGGAGAAAACGTTTTAAAACAACTTCATGATTTAGGAGTGAATTTAAATAACATTCGAGACATGTGTGTTGATGTTGCAAGCAACATGAGTGGCCAATTTAATGGTTATGCATCAAAAATAAAAGAAACTTACCCGCAGGCAATGTATGTACAATGTGCCAACCACTCATCCAATTTAGCTCTCAGCCACACTTGTATAGTGCTTACTATAAGAAACTGTTCATCCACAATAAATAGTATCATTACATTTATTAGAGTATCCCCTAAAAGAGAAGCAGTTTGAAAGAAAAACATTTTATCACTTGTTCAAGGTGCACGCAGGACAAGAGTCATTAAATTCTGTGACAACCGTTGGGTGGAATGTCTGAATGCTATCTCACTTTTGGTGGACTTGTTTCTACTTATTGTAGAATCACTAATTGACATGCAGGAATTCAATGATTCTGACACATCAAACAAACCTTTTCTTTCTCAGCAGCTATAAATAAGTCTTATCGTTATTGTGTCCATGGTAAAAGTTAATCATGTCTTCAACCTTTCGAACGGATTAGCTCAGCTTTTACAGTCAAAACAGATAGATCTAACTAAATGTATTGACTTGTGTGAGAGTCTGCAAAAAGAATGAACAAACATGATAGTTCATTTTCAACAAATGTATAGCTATGCTGAAAAAGTCGTCCTAACTATAGGTCTTCAGCAAGAGATTCCACCTACAGTTGGATGACAAACAAAACGAGCTAACTATGAAGCAAATAATGCTGAGGAGTATTACAAACTTTCAGTTTTCCTGCCCTTTCTTGATTACTTCTCAAGCCAACTTAAAGACAGGTTTTTGAACCATATAAGTATCCTGAACAAAATTGAAATTTTGTTGCCTCCGAATTTAGCTTGTGCATTTGATGATGATATCCGTGCAACTAAACATTTAGGGAAAGCGACTGGCGCCAGGAAAATACGTTATTAGTCCTTGAACGAAATAACCAGAGACAACATACAGAGGATGACAAGAATTTTAGGAATATGTTTACTGGATATTTTATTGGCGGGGATAGTGTATATTTTCAAGAGAGAATGATAAACGTATTCCGCGATTATATGTAGGTACCTATAAAAGCTTAAACATATACCTACCTCGTCATCAGCACAGGTGCCCATAGTGTCAGCTCCACTTCCATTGAATGTATCCTTATACAAAAATGTTTTATATTCATAATACCAATATGTAGGTATATATACAACTCCTGCGCCCGCACCTGAGCTTTTACTTTGTTGCACCTAGAATGAACATGACATTTTTTTTGTAGTTATAAATTAACCACATGCTTATTTTTACTTATTTTTTACACTCTCTTTTATAGCCAGCCCTCATATTTTCAAATTTGTTTTCACAGTTGAAGTAACTGCATCATTTTCGATCATTTTCAATCCATCCATTAGGATCTGGAGGGCTTGGTTCATTGCATATTTATTGCTATACAATTTACTATAACATAAGCACGTTAAATCTTTATACAGGTCTACAAATTCTACAATAACTTCGCACTCGGTAGTTATGGCTGCCATTACGTACCTACATAAACACTACTACTCGCACTGGTGTTTAAGGCCCGACTGACGCGGCAAACCACCCGACAACGCTACAGACGACATGATTTGGTCTGGCGTGTCCGGCTGTCGAATTGTCTGGCCGCCCAACATCACGCGACATGAAATTGAAAAATTATGTCAAATGACACATATACACACGACCTGATATTGTGTTTGATCTTACCAAATCGGCCCGACCACCTGACCAAAGCATGTCGTCTGTAGCCCGCTTAAAAGAAGGCAAGTGACAATTAGCGCCGGCCACGCGGTAAGACCACATTCTTGTTGCAATACTGTTTTCATATGTTAAGCCTGATATGACGATCATCAGTCATTTAAGAAGGGATTAGGTCTATTTATAGCAGGTTGCGTAACTGATTTGACCGATGTTTGTATAGAAACTCGACTTGTATAATCGTTAATGTTTTAAGGCAGACGTGTAGGCTCCCACCTTGCAATATTAAAATTAGGCCCATACTAGGCACTAACAAAATTTAGGAGTTGAGCTAGTAATTATTTTGTTTTGAAGATTTTCATAAATAATACAAGTCACAACGATGACACTTATAGCTGCCATTTTGACTGGAATATGTGGTAGATCAACAAATGTTAATGTTTATTGAATTTAATTTAATCTAAAGAGAAATTAATTTAGATTTTCAACTCGTTCTTCTCTTTACTCATCTTAGTAAAAAGTCAGGACTCATAAAAATATACATGATAGATAAAATCAATTTTATGTTGGGTTCCTGAACCCACTTATTTAGTATTTCTTCCTCCTATGGCCCACCAGGGAAAATGTAAAATATTATTTATTTATTTACTTATTTATTTACTATGGTTTTTACATAGATTTTAACATCCCATTATACAACCACTCTTATATCCTACGCTGACTCTTTTTATTTGACTCATAGTATCTAAATTAATAAAAAAACATTGTTTAAACATGCGTAAACATGTTTAATATTTAGTTTTGTATTTCAGTAATGGCTTTCACGTTTGTGTTTCATGTTTATACAGCTACCAGTGTAGTATGAATTAACTCACGGAGTCTAGATACTATTTAATTAAATATGACACACCTTATCATCTAGCAGAATTACATCAAATCGAAACAAATGTTTACAAATAACCCATTATCACCACATATAAATTCAGAAGCAAAATATGGAGCTATAGCTGAGTTAATAGTTCACAAAAGAAGGAACCAGAAATTTTATGACTCCTTATGACATGAGACAGCAGTGGGTAAAGGAGAAACTAATGTTTTATAATTAAGCTTTAATTACATGCAAAATATCAATCTTTCCAAAACTGAGGAATTTTTTTTGCCTAAGACGGTTGACCATTAAGGTTTTTTCCATTCATAACATTAAATCATACTTGAGCACTATTTATGTTTTTCATGAAGGGGAGGGTATAAAGCTCCCCGATGGGATATGCTCTTTTCTCGGTGATTTATTAAAAGAAGTACCTGATACCTACACTGAGTTTTGTCTTTTTTCAGACAACTGTTCGGCTCAAAAATAAAAATCAAGCCCTTACACGTGAAGGTTTCAAGCGATACAACAGTTCTTCCCCATAAGAGGCCATAGTTGTCTACATACATACATACATACATACATACATACATACATACATACATACATACATACATACATACATACATACATACGTACATACGTACGTACATACGTACGTACATACGTACATACATACGTACATACATACGTACATACATACGTACATACATACGTACATACATACGTACATACATACGTACATACGTACGTACATACGTACGTACATACGTACGTACATACGTACGTACATACGTACGTACATACGTACGTACATACGTACGTACATACGTACATACATACGTACATACGCACATACGTACATACGTACATACGCACATACGTACATACGCACATACACACGCGCACGCACATACAATTCCATTTTGTGCGACTTTTGGATAGTCAAACAAAATCTGTACAGCCAGGATATGATCTACAATATTCATGAAATTATCCTGTAGGCCTACATGATTGAAAGCATGAAGCCAGGGAAATTGATGGTCAAGAAAGTCGATAGCAGGGAGATTGGAGACAACAAAAATTGGTGGAAACAATTCTGCAGAAAGAATTCCAAAACATGCACTGGAAGGAAAAGATTCACTTCGGAATTAGCAGCCTCTTCCAATTTGTTTCCAGAAGGGAGAGAAAAGGGTACATTCAGTTCTATACGACTATTAATGGGTTGATCCGTCAAATATTTTGCTTTTCATTCAGCCCACATCAAGTGGTTGTTGACCTACATGCGTATTTCGAAAAAGTTCCTATGAATGAAGTAAAGATTAAAGACATTAAAAAACTGATCCACTTTGTGCCTGTTGAATACCAAGACTTTTATAATGAAATTTTACAATGGCGTGTGAACACTTGCAACGCATATGATGAATAACTCTTTTGGTTTGTAAATAAAAGTTCAAATAATAAAAAAAAATTTTTTTTAACCATATGTCCATATTTTTAAAAGGACATAATTCTTTCAAAATTTAAATTTAAATCAATAAATTAGGGCTATTCAATTGGCAGCTTGCGGGTCACATCCGGCCCGCCAAACTCCGCAGATTAGCCCGTGGATTGAAAGTCCAACTACTGTATCACTGGAAATTCGTTGTATAGTTCAGATGGTATGTGGAGGCGCCTGACCTTGAACGATCAGAAATATCTTCAGTCTCTTATCGGTGGTGGGGGAATATGCAAGCCCAGTGTTACTCATTCCTTGGTGCCACCAACATCGTGTGTTTACAAGGGAGTGTGAGCATACCCTTCAGTGGCGTGCGTCCTCTACTCTAGATCCGGTATCTCTCCCTCCAAGCTCCACCACATAACGGCTGAGCTATATAACATATTCTTACTTTTGTCCTTGAACAATACAGGTGGTTGGCCGACAGGGTGACTGAGAGTGACTTACACCATCTCTCCCCTCCGCCGAACAGCAGCAGATGTCTCGCCAGTTGATATTTGCCTGGCTTATTGTTCGTGTTATTTATTGTAATAACGAAGTGCTTTGTTTTTAATTAGTCTTTTTGTAAATTTTCTAGATTTTTTTTTTATTTCACTGAAATATATCAGTATTATATAAAATATCAAATTACGTTTCATACACCCCCTCCCCCACGTTTTAAGCTACAAAATTCAAAACTCCAAATTACTGCCAGATTGAATTAAATGTCTGGCTCGCCAAATATAAGGGAGGATGTCAATTTTGAGGTAAATGAATAGGTAAAATTACCAAGGGAACATGTTTTCAACTTTTAAGGGTGTTAGTAAGTTTTTTTAAATTTTTCTGTAAAATTTTGTCTTTTTGACTGATGCCCTTTTAAAAAAAACACTAATCCTAAAATGTCTTAACTCCTAACATCAGTTGTCAGACAGTGGCGCTAATTAAGGTGCCAAAATCTATAACTTTACGACTGCTACAGCAACAACAACAAAACTTAGAGAGGAGTGGACAATGAAGATGGGTTTTAAAAAAATGTTGCTTTTGTGGCCACGTGGTCTATGGTGTCACTCTCGAAATAGACTAGACTGCTTATGATGAGATCGGGGTCCGAATCCCGTTCGAGTGTGCTGAGGGTGGTTTTCCTAAACTTTTTTCTACTCTACATCCAAGCAAATGGTTGTACACCTCCTCATAAATACAATCATACTTATCATTAACACTTAAGAATAATGATTACATATGCGTAGTAACCCAAACTTGTAGTGGTAAAAATTGAATAAAAAAAAGAAAACATTAGTGAACGAGGGAAGCCAAAGATCCAGGTTTCGTGGATACTTGAATCAATGGTTGGCCATTGTATCTAAACGAAGTGGCTTGTAAACAGTCATATACGGCCCTAAGTCATAATAGTTGGCCAAAAATATAGATCACGTAAATGTTAATGGTCATTGGGTAGTCTTGACGGAAACCGTACTAGCGTAATTAGTATTTATGCGTAAAGCTCGAACGGGTAGTAAGTAAGACGAGGTACAAAAACAAAAAAGTGTACTTATCTCATAAGAGAATATGTCACGATATGAATATGTATGTACACTTTTGTCTTGTGTGTGCAAAGTTCCTGAAAAACATTTTTTTATTAAATTTAGACTTAAGTAGCCTATTCAAATAGGGCTTTATGTTTTATTTCAAAAAAAAACTATATACCATAATCTACGCTACTTATAGATTTATAATATTTTAGAAAACTAATTTTTGTTTTATTTTCAGAAATATTACCAACCGTTGAGAGCCCCTCCATTGACACTCATCAAATTGGGACAACCACGCTCTTGTCCTTACAGAGAATAAAAGACGCATCAATGTAAGTACTTCAATGACTTTTCACATTTTAATTAATGGTAATATGTTAGCTAGGAATTATGATTTCAAACTTAATATGTGAAACGCCCCGAATCAACATAATACTTATAAATTTGTTACTACTTTACTGTTACTTTGAATTAAATTTTATTAAATGTATTTGTTTAAAAACATATATAGCAAAATTTAATTTATTTCAAAATTCACTGTGTGCTGCGCCAAGTTTCAAGTTTTGACAGTTTATAATAACTTTAGAATAACATTTATTACTTTTTAATTTTAAAACTCCGTCTTAACATACAACAAAATCACATAAATGGCAAAATCAATAATCAGTCACATATTTATGAACGGAATGAAGAACCACAGTGACAAAAATATCACAATCTTTATTTATTAAAAGAAAAAAATTATTATTAGCACCGCATCTTACTACCCGTTCGGATTATACGCACGTTTTAAAAGAAAAGAGATATTAAAACATCACAATCACCGTTTATCAACTTTACAAAGAAACCAAACGCATCATAGTGATATATTATTAATTATTATATAGGTAAGCCGATACAATGAAACATCCAATTAACATGATCCAAGTCTATAAACACTTGAACATATCAGGTAGCCCTATGCTAAAGGTTACCTATCACATTTATCACTGACTAAAGCTTGATTCACACGTTCGCGGAAAATAAAGAGCAGAATCTGTCTCAGTGGTGCAACAACTCAGACCCATGATGCATTGTAACGCTAACTTAAAACAGCTGATTATATATCAACATGTTTTATTTTCTAGTTGATAAACATATATTTTAGATCATTCTTCCGATGGAGAGTTTTCAAATTATAACGCTGTATCGTGACACAATACAATTCATCGAGACACGCGCTTTCCATTAACCGTTTATTTCAAATTTCGTCACAATGGTCAACGAAGCTGTCTGCTTGCTTCTGGCTGTACCGCGCATGCGTTGTCAAATGCGCATGCGCGCTGATGTAAGATGGTTGAGTTTGAGATTTGATTGGCTCTCCCGTGAAGAACAATCGGGCAGAGCGGACAAAGTAGAGATGAGTTGAACTTTAGCGGAATAGCTCACACCGATGAGGCGGAAATCTTGTGATTGTCTTTGAGATCGACACGTGACCACGTTTCTTTTCTGCGCTAGTTTTTCGGCGAACGTGTGAATCCACAGTAACGGGTTTGGAACAAATTGGCGTACTTTACATTGTAAATTGGTATACCTTTTAAAAAGCCGAACACACTACCCTCTTTACTAAGGTAAAATATTTTGTTAGGAGACATGTATAAGGGGTGAACAAGGGCTTTCAAAATTCAATAATTTAGCAGTGGTTTGTTTCCTTTCAAAAAATTAAACTTTAATTTATTGTTTGTATACATTTTATATTTATGGCAATGGGGTTGAACCAACCCTGGCTTTGGTCTTAGTTTTCCCAAATCCCAATTTTCATACAGGCGCGAGTTATAGAGGCCGGGGGTTGGGGGACTCCTGGCATTTAAGCTCGTGCATGTATGAAAAATGAGGTAATATTGAATTAGATTAATTTAAAGTAATCTTACCTTACAAGACAAAAATATTGGCGCGCAGAACATGCAGTATGAATGGAAGACTCTAGAACCTTGTCCAGGGTATTGACTGCCAAACCCAATAGGAAGAGACCAGTGGGAAGACCTAGACGCATATGGGAGCATAACAATAGAATGGACCTGAAAGAGATAGGGTGAAATGAGGTGGACTGGATAGAACTAGCCCAAGATATGGATAGGGTGTAATGAAGTTGACTGGATAGAGCTAGATCAAAATAGTTATAGGGTGTAATGAGGTGGACTGGATAGAGCTAGATCAAGATAGTAATAAGGTGTAATGAGGGGAACTGGATAGAACTAGCCCAAGATAGTTATAGGGTGTAATGAGGTGGGCTGGATATAACTAGCTCAAGATAGGGATAGATTGTAATGAGGTGGACTGGATATAACTAGCTCAAGATGGGGATAGGGTGTAATGAGGGGGACTGGATAGAACTAACTCAATATATGGATAGGGTGTAATGAAGTGGACTGGATATAACTAGCTCAAGAAAGAATAAGGTGTAATGAGGGGGACTGGATAGAACTATCTCAGGATATGGATAGGTTGCGTACTTTTGTAAGTGCGGTAATGAACTTTCGAGTTCCTAATGCCATAGAGTACGTAACTAAGTGTTAGGGAAGGAAGTCAAATCTGAAAGAATAGTTATATTAGGTCTTAATTTAAACAATACATTTATCTCGTCCTTTTTCACACAATTTTCACAATTCCCCTTTGTGATCACTTTCACAGTTACACATGATATTAAATTTTAGGAAATATACCTTTTTCATGTTAAGAAAGACAATACACACACACACACACACACACACACACACACACTGGCAACAATAAATTGGCAGCTACATATTTAATAAGTTAGACGGAAACTGAAGCTTGCAGTGTTGCCATATAATAGGTTTCCACATTTAAACTGAGCTTTTCACACCCCTATTCAAATGCAATAGTTGCAAAGCTTGTTTATCAGGTGTATTACTTATTTTAAATCAATTATGTTAAAATGATTACTTAGTTACAGTGTCGGTTGGTCCATGTGAGCTTTGAAAGCACTTTTTGCCTACTTTCAGCGAAATTATTTTTATTCTATTAATTAAATTAAAATCACTTAAATATTAAAAAATTCCATACAAAATATATTTTGGCAGCATCTTAATTTAAGCTTTTTTTAATATTTCAAGTGTGTCTGTGGGGCTGTCCTCTCCACGAAACCCATGATAGCGGGATAGCTTAATAAAAGCAATCTCAACAGTGCCTCTATGGTCTTCAAATGGCATGAGGGTTGAAAGGGAGGCTAAGGCGCATGCACGTCTTATAGGTCCCCTATACGATCAGTAAAGGTAGAATGAAAGAAAAGTTTAAACTCCCTCTTGCTATCGTGGAATGAAAGAATAGCAGTGAATATCTACTTGGTACGAATTGTCAATGTTGGAGCATGCGCAGTGTCAGTTTACTTTAGTTGTGTTTTCTTGCGGGTCTCGTAGGGGTCATAATTTGTTTGATTAAAGTGTTAGCTTTTATATTTTATTTTATTTATCATATTATTTATTTTATTTTAATATAAATTTATATTTTCAATATGTGTGTGGGCAACGAGGAGGGTGTAGTTAGTAAATTATTAGTGAATTTTCTTAAGTTTTCAAGACTTTGCTTTTAAAAGTGAAACTGTTAAAGCTAGTAGACCAACACCTGATCTTCGGCAAATTACTTTCAGTAATTTTTATAGTACGACTTAATCCATAGATTTAGGACCTAAGTGAATTTATTTTAATAAAATTATTATTTTTTTATTCTGCTCCCGAAATGGTCATCTTAAAATTAGTTCATGATTTATCGTTTATTTTGACTTAAATTATGACCCAAGAATTTAATGCAAAAAATAAATTTAAGGCTGCTTGCCCTGCTCCCGAGCCCACCAACCGCCACTGCTTAGCTTTCTCACCACAATAGCTAAGGTTGAGGAATGGAAATCTAATTATATACTGAACCTCAACTGACTATATAATCTTAAAGGTAAACTATTGAAATTATTACTTTACATTGAAAATATTAATAGTTTTTAATTTTACTATAGAGTTCTCAATAAAATATACTTCATTCTTGTGATTAGAAACGTAATCTAGTCAACGAGACCTACTACTAACAATGTCAATTGTTTTCCCTTCACTTTTGGTTCCTCAAAGAGGATATTATTTGTTTTTATTCTACTATAAGAACCTGAATAGTATTCTAAAGTAGTGCTAATTTTAATTTCAGTAGTAAATTATTACATTTATTGATTTAATATTGAACATGTCAGTAGTGTTTCTTTGTGCTATTGACAATTTAATATAAATTCTAAAATATTATTAAAATTTAATAGTAACCCAAAAATACTCTCTTATTTTTATAAAGATGTACTCTTAAAACCATAAAATATTATGTATCAACATCACATGCTACTTACATGAGTTAGATTTCTCCATTCCTCACTATATTCTTGTCAATAATGTCTCAAATAGTGTCATTATTTCTCATTATGTCGATTTATTAATTACGTCAAAGCAACTTAATTCTCGCTCTTTGGTAGGATATTTCCCATATAAGTAATGTAAGATCATAAAATATAATGTATCGGCTATTTTACTCAACGTAATAGTGGAGTTGTATTTCCATCTTTGTATTTATAAATGTGAGTAATAGAAATTAATAAATTGCTATATTCCAAATGGAACCATAAGGTATTCCCACAAGAATGTAATGAAGGTATTATAATAGGGCCTACCCATTTTCAAAAGGAGAGATAAAACAGAGTGTAATGAACAACTACCAATTTGATGTAAAATTGTATCCATAATAATTTTAATGGGATTGACAACTTATTCAGAAGAAATAATAGGGGATCAACCGTGTGTTTTTCGAAGAAATAGATCAACACCGATCATATTCTTGCTATTCGGCAAATATAAGGGGGAAAAGTGGGAATACAACATAAGGGTTCGTCATTTATACATATATTTATAAAAAGGACTATAATTTTAGTTAAAAGAAACATGATATGACATTTTAGTTAAGTTAAGGATACCCAAAAAACCTGTCAAAATAATTGAGGTATGTTTGACTGATTCACTTTGTAGGGTACCTGTTGAATGTCACTTATCAGAAACTTTCGAAATGCATGATGGGTTTAAACAAAAAAATGCACTAGTCTAGCCTTAGGGCCAGTTTCCTAGTCAGATTTAGTACGCCTCAAGTGCGGCGCTATACTAAATACAAGACGTCACCTACCTGAAATTGAATGGAATGGGCC
>CABFWB010003560.1:51930-76748 GCA_902151455.1 Timema bartmani | reverse complement strand
GTTCTGGTATGATTTTAATAGTTGTCACATGTGATCTAGATATCTGATCTATGTATGCCTTTGAATAAGTAAAAAAGTTAAATTGCTCTTTTTTCTGAGCTGATTCAATTTCAGAAACCATGTTATTATATGCTTCATCATTGATATCTATATTTGTGACGTTTGTTGTAGACAATTCTACCGGTGTAGGAGTATTTGTATTACTATGCAGGAGAATTTCATTGTTGATTAAAATATTGGTTCTGTTATCTTTCGTCTCTTCCTGTGCAAGAATATCAATTGTTTTAATATTAGGCAGCAAAGCACTATTTATCACGGTATATGTGTTTGGTGATTCTTTTACTAGTTCCAAATTCGAAGGTGTTGAGTCACTTGAGAATACTTCATGTAATATTTCTATCGAATATTTGGTAGGTTTGTCTGTAACCCGTAAACTCAATGTTTGAGTTGAAATATCTGTCTTTGACTTTTCATTTGATATTTCTGTTGACGTCTCAGATTGTACACTGGATATATAATCGTAATTTTATCATGTGTGTCTTCCAATTTGTTTGAAGAATATATTGTTTTTGTTGGTGAATGGGTTGGTATTTTTGTTTTAAGTGTAGTCAATATTTCCATAGTTGATTTTATAATATTATTTGTAGATATAATTATTCCTGTTGTATTTTCTGCATAGGTAGTATCATTTAATTCAGCTGTTTGCAGATATTTTGGATCAATATAAACTTTTGCTTTCATGTCACCTACACGTTTGTTAACAGTATTTGTTGTTTGTATTCGGTTGTCAGTATATGCTGGTCTTGTGCTTGTAGAATTTATTGGTTAGGATTCCCAGAGTGGGTTTGATGTGATATCAATAGATATTTTCGGGAACATATCAGAGGTACCTAGTATTGATTGTCAGTTTTACCTGGTATTGTTTCTGTGGAGTGTGTCTCCTTAGAATCGTAGTCAAAGTTAAATGTGTCAACAATGGGTGTTTGTAATGATTCATTAGTGTTATTTAATACTGTGGAGCTATCTTGCGTTGTTTCAAAAAAAGTGTTTAGTGTGACAGTAATTGATTGGTCCAACGGTTTACCATTTTGTCCCAATACTTTATTGTAATTTTCTAGGCTGGCTTTCATAGAGTTAAATGGCGTATTTTCAAAAGGTGCGTTTGTTGTGACAGTCATTTCTGATGATTTATCGGTGTGGTCTAATACTTGGTCATCAGTGTATGCTGGTCTGGTTTCTGTGAAATTTGTTGGTTCTGTTTCGTAGATTGTGCTAGATGTGGGATCAATTTGTAAGTCTAATAATTTATTATTATGATCTTCTATTTGATTCTGACTATATGTTTGATCGATTTCCGTTAAATTTACGGGACAGGCTTCAATATATGCTTCTGATGTGACATAAATTGATGTATCTAGTATTCTATTATTTTGATAAATTGTTGATGTTATGGAATAGTACCCTAGGTCTTCATCAGTAGTATTATATTTGTCAGCTTTGTTGCTGTCCCATACTTCATTTAGTGTACTCATTGTAGAGCATAAAACAGGGTCTAAAAATAATTCCAACGGTGGTAGTTCATCATATTTATAAATTAAATCTTTCGAGTTTTCAAAAGCTCCATCATCTTTTTTAGAGTGAAATCTTGTAGATTTTTCTAGATCTTGTCTTGAAATGTTTAAAATTGTATTTGTCAGTGGGGACACTGTTGTGGAATCATACGAAGATTTAGTCATTAATTGAATATTGGCATAATTTTCATTAAATTTGTTGTTAGTTGCGATAGGTTTTATTAGAAATGTTTTTTTTTTAATCAGAGAATCTATATTTATTAAGGATTTAGGTTCACGTGGTATTTCTGTTGAGTTGACACGGAGTTGAGATTCATCAAAAGGTATCATTGTGATATCAATCAAAGGCTTATGACGACCTATTTCTCCTGTTAGAAATGAGTAATTATTTAAACACTCAATCAAACTCACAGTCTCAGTCTCCAAGCTATTGAATGTTTCGATCATAGGAGTAATTTTTTCTTTTATTTTACTTACATGTTCATTTGTAATTTCAGTAACACTAATTTCATTTGACTTTTGTGGTGGACATACTTTTAGGTTCAACATATGAGAAAGCACTACTTTTGGTCAATGACTCAGCTAATTTTTCAGTTACAACATTTTCTAATGCTGTAGATATTTCTGGGAGAGATGAAAGTGTGTATTCTATTTTTGATTGTTCAATGAATGATATAGTTGTAGGGGATAGGCTTTTTGATTTTCTAGCTGTTCCCGCAGATGTTTTATATAACAAAGGATCAGTTTCAAATAATGTACTTAAAGTTACATAATTGTTTACTTCATTTTAAGCAGTGTAAATGCCATTTTTAGACGTTTCTTTTAATTGTTCAATAATTGGGACTCTCGAAGTTACCTGCAATGTTGGTATTGCTGTTTCTATTTCTTTTTCCCTCGTGATAAAAAGTGTCGATGTTTCAAAATTACTAGCAGAGGAAACTGTATTTACTCGAGATATTTCAGGTAATAATATAATAAATGATTCTAATGTTGATTCCTCAATTGTATCTAATATTGTTCCAATCGTATTTTCAGTATTTATTCCTTGCTTATCGGGAGGGACATTAAGGGAAAAAGTATTGTTGATCATTTTAGTGTTCGTCTTAGTAAATTCTTCATTTGTTACCGTTTCATTTGTGCGCATATTATAATCAGATGACACTATATCGTTAGCTTTAATTGTGTAAGTCGATGTTTCTATGCTTTCTGTATAAGGTCAAATAGTATTTATTGGCCCATCAGTTGTTTCAGTTAAAATATAATTAGTTTCTGTTGCTTGATCAGTCATTTCTTCTATGTCTTCAGACAAATTATTGTATTCTTGTGTTGTTTCTGTGTTTTGTGTGTAAACATCTGTTTCTTCCGCAGCTAAATTCGTAATTCCTGAAGACGATTCAGTAGTTTCTAGAGCTAATTTATTAATAAGGTAATAGTGTTCAGTCATTTCTATAACCATAACATTTGTTTCATCTTTGTCATTCGGATTCGTGAAGTGTTCTGTGGTCTTATCCTGATATATTTGAATGTTGGAGTTAGTCTTTTGAAGTTTAGTCTCAGCTGTTTCAGACACAAATGAGTTTTTAAACGATTTGACTAATTTAGTTGTGGTTACATCATTTTCTAAATTAAAATATGTTAATGATTTAACATTTATTTCGAGCGGCAAATGTGTTGTTGAATAACGTTGTATTGTTAAGTCAGATACTGGAATATAATTTTCTTTTGTAATGCCTGTTTCCATTAACTCTAGGTCTATTGAGCTTACAGGAATAGGTACCAATGATACGGTTCTTGAACTAAACTTTTCATAATTTAAGGTTTCTGTCATAGTAGTAAACAGGGTCAGCTCAGTTGCTTCTTCACTATTTTCTGTTTCTATATTTTTCATTAATGAGCTAGATGGGCATTTTAATTTCAGTACTGGTGGGATTCCTCCAGGTCCACTCACAAGAATATTCAATAGAATCTCATCAATTAAGTTTGACATTATTGGCTCAATATCAGTGTTCATCTTGACAAAAAGTAAGAGATCACGTAAGAGCTCACCTTTTGTTTTGTAGTTATCAAAGTTAATGTCTTGTACACGTTTAATATTTTGATTTAAAAGGTATTTAGTTACAATATTTAGTGAATTTTTGGAGACATTTTTATTTACAGCACTGAAAAGATCTAATATATCAACATTGGAGATTTTTGATGATATATTGACATCATCTAAGCATGATGAATCTCTCAAAATGTCTTGTTCGTAATTTATTGTTGTAGTCATATTATCAGTATCGCTAAGTGTTGTTAATGACGGTATTCCAGCTGGCGTAACAGTTGAATCAATTGGATAAGTATAATATATTTTAAAGGGTTGTGGGTTATCAATTGTATTAATCATAGATGATATTAGGGATTGTGGAGCTAAGTTTTGATCGATGTCCAAGAATTCTTCATCACATACATATTTTGCTTCGGGAGATAATGCACCAATACCTGTAAGGGCAATATTATTTTGTACCTTTTCTATTGATCGAATAGCATAGTCAGTTAAATACGGAACTCTTTTGTAAATCATAAGAATATCACGCAAAAGTTCACCTCTTGTATTGTATTTAAGAATGTCAAACATATGTCCTTCATTTGCTTCGCTCAATTTAGAGAGTATATCCGATGCACTTATGTAAGATAAGGTCAAGACGTACTCTTCTAGATTCCTGTCCATTTGAACGGCTTGGAAAAGTTTTGGAACATCAATCCTAAATATCTTATGCCGTGATACATAGAACAAACCTGTTTTGCATCTTGTTTCTAATTGGAAAGCATCATCAATTATACTTATTGATTTGGTTATTTCTTTTATTCTCCCCACCGAAGAGTTACAAACAACAAATATATCAGGTGAAAGTAATCCAGCTCCTCCATGGATAATGCCTTTCTTAACGGTATTCATTGCATTTATAACTGTATTTCCTATGTCACTATTTGATACAAAATGCATTAATAATTTATCTAATAATAGTGCTTTATTAGAACACAAATCCCCACATGCATTATTTTTTGTTTGTAAAATATAAAAAGTATCTGGAATAAAATCTATTGAGTTTTCTTTCCCCGAAACTAACTTTTCAGATTTAGAATTTTGATAAGACGTTAATGTGAGCCATGAATCAGCTAATTCGTACTGAGGTGTGGCTGAGCAAGGTATATCAAACTGCGGGGGCAGCTTCCCAGGACCATCAAGTCGTATATGTTCAAGTATATAGTTTATTGCATCATGCACTTTAATATTTACAATAAATTTAGACATTAAAAACAACAACATTTCTTTAAGAAGGTCCCCACGTGTTTTGTAAATGGTTAAATCAAAATCTTTAAGTTTGTGTCTAGTTTCTTCCTTGGTTATATATTTTAACACTAATTTCATGCTTTGGTTCTGAACTTTACTATCCAACGTTTCAAAAAGTAAGGGAATGCTTACCCATAAAACTTGATTAATATTGTGATTATCAGTGCAAGGTATATTTAAAGATTTTCTTAGGAATGGACCGCTAGGAACCTTTAAAGTTCTTGTTAAGTTACGAGCATACATTTTATTTGTGTGTATTCCTACCAAACTCAAATCCCTTTGCACATATTTTTCCAAATATTTGTAAGCATCCTGATGTGCCAAAAAGTTTGAAACAATACGTTTAATATTTTTTGACACATTTGGTGATATCGCTTCAAACATGCTTTCAATACTGATCACTATAGTAAGTGAATTATTACCACTGTTATGACAGCGTTCTTCTGTTGGTATTAGAAAGAAATGTGTTTCAATGTTTTCTAGTTCGTGAGAGGTTTCAATAAATGCTTCAGATTGGTTTGTCACCTTGTGCGTTTCAATTGTATCAGTTTCAATTTTAGTGTTAATTGCTTGCTTAAAGGTGTTTGACTTGAACGTTGAATATTCTAGACCAATATTAGTTTTATGTGTGGCTACTATTGCAGTATGTGGATAGAAGGATGACGTTTCTTGTGTTTGTTTGTCTGTAGCTTGAAGTTCCAAATAATATTTGGTATTACCATCTGATGGATTACTATTTGTTGGGAAACCTCTAGTTGTTTTCAAAGTATTAATTATTTTTGAATTTGAGGCAGACGAAGGTAGTTTAAAACTTAATTCATTTTTACCTTTTGTTGTATTTATTGACTCCAAATTAGTTGCAATATTCTGGACTAGTTCTTTTGTCTCATGTTTTACATATAACGGCAGATTCACAGTGTAAGGTAGTGTAGTTTTTTCATTAACAGAATAAGATTCTTTTTAGTAATATTGCTAAAATTTAAATGTGTTGAAAATGTATTAAGACTGATTTCAGTAGCTCCTTTTTGAGTGTAAGTTGCTTCGTTCGTATCAGTTATTTCTGTTGAAACATATGTTCCTTGTTTATCAGTTTGGCCCTTAAGCCCACCATTGAATAGTAATTGGGGAGTACTGTATCGATTTTAATTTGTTGTTTGTTCATATGGACTTTTTGAGTAATTAAAACTACTATCGAAGGTTGTCGTTGTAGTATAGTTCATCACTTTAACCAAATTCATATCTGAGCTCATAGATACTGAAGATACATCATTCTGCTCGAAAATAGCTGTTTTTTTTTATTAGCAAGAGGTGCTTTTCCTAAGCCAAATGTTGATCCATATAGTTGGGTCACGTTTTCCAACTCAATTAATTTTACTCCTATTGAATTATGTTGGGCAGGAGCTAGTTCGTTTAAAATAGTTGTTGATCCATCGACACTGAAAATATTTGTTTCATTTCTAGTTTTGTTTGGTAAATATGTATGTGGGTTTTCGGATGTCTCTTTCATAGTTTCTGGTTTCACACCATTTAATAACTCTTCCAATTCTGACACTTTTTTTATCCCTACATTTATTGAGTCCTCTGTATTTTCTGGTGTACTAGTTTCTGATTCAGAAAATGTTGTTGATAATATAATTGGTTTTAATTTATCAGAAATAATGTTATTTAATGTATCCATATATTCAACAGAAAAATAAGTTTCAGGTTTGAAAGAAGTTACTTCTTGTGGTGTAACTACTTCTTCAATTCCTAGATATGATAATTTCCCCTCTCCTATTTCCTTGAATTTCTTATTAATTGGTGTTTCTGTTGTGTCAAGTAATGTAGTTGGTGTTTTATAATCATTTATTGCTGATTCAGAAATAATTGTTAATTTCAGTGGTGTACCTTCTTCAGCCTCCGTAGCTTTAGCTGCCCAATGAATATCAGGTTCCACAAATGATGCTTCCTTAACAATAGTTACCGGTTCTGATGATTCTTCTGCTCGCGTCACTTTTTCAATGTCTACATTAATTGGTTTATAATATGTATTTCCAATTTTATTATATGATTCATCTATAATATTAGTCATTGATTCATAAATTGTTGTCGATAATTCAAATGGTTTTATTTTCTCATAATTAACATTGCTTAATGATTCCATAGGTTTAACTGGTAAATAAGATTCAAGTTTAGAAAATATATCTTTTTTTTCTGTAGTTAATAAATCTTTACTAACCGTAGCTACTTGAAAACTAGCAGTTTTCTCCATTTCTTCATTTACTTGTGTATCTCCAAGTGTATTAAATTGTACTTGACTAGCAACAGTTGCTGACTCAGAGCTAATAGTTAGTAAAGTGGCTAGTTTTAATTCATCATAATTAATATTATCCTTTTTTTCCATTGCTTCAACATATAATTCTCCGTTATTTGTAGTTTCCGTATCTTTAACAATGGCATATAAATCATTCTGTGATGCTTTTTTAAGGCCTATGTTAGGTGGCATTTTTGTATTCCAAAGCTTATTAGAGGTCCCATTTTTAGAAATAGTTGCTGATTCATACTTGGTGCTTGATACTTCATATGGTAATAATTCAAGTGTTAAGTTAAATGGAGTATCTGTACTATAAAACGGCAAATTGGAAATATATGATTTATGTGTTTCCTCATTTACATTTGTTGGCCATCTCAAAGGAAATGATGTTAACTCTTTTTCCCTTTCAACGTCATTACTCACTGTTACTTCAGTATTGTCGACAGTAGCTAAATTACCCTGTTTTATAAATGGTATATTTTGTTCTGTAGTTGAAAACGTGTGTCCATTATCAGTAAAAGGCACTTTATCATTGTGTATGTTCATTAAGATACCTGTTTTAGAAAGTACTGTGGTTGTTTTACTGTTGATTGATGTTTTATTTTCGTTTGTAGGTGAAACTTGAAAATCTTTCGATGGTATTTTTGTAACTACAAATTTGATTTCATCATTGTTTACATTTATATAGTTTTTATAACTAGTAGTGGATGTTTCCCGCTCAATGTATGTTTTATCTTTCATATCCATTATGTTTGGCTGTCTAGTGAATATTTTGTTAATATCGGAGTAGTAAAAAGTTGAAATATCCTTCTTTGTTTTAAATAATTGTGAAGGTGTTAGATTTTCTTGGTTTAAGGTTGATTGTGGTTGTTTAGAAAAAGGTGTGGCTTCAAAATCAATTTGACCTTGTAGTGTATCCTGTTCATCTTCTACTGTTGGAATTGTTATGCAGACAAACACTGGAGGAAGAGAGGCTGTTCCGTTGGAAAGTATTTTATTTTTAACTTCATCAATTGCGTTGACATATTTTTGGGGAAGAATAAGTTTTTCTCTCATTAGATGTAAAAGCTCTCTTAATAGACTGGCTCTTGTCTTATGACACCCTACAGGAAAGTTTTGAACAAAGTCTGAATTAAGTAGATGTTGCACCAAGAAAACTGATTCTGTTGAAGTACTTGGGGATAATACTTTTAGTAATTTTTCCACATCAAACCAAATGATTGTGTTTGGAATTGTCCCACAAAACTCGAGATCGTGAATTATTTCCTCATTTTCAAGATTTAATATTTTTGTTTTATTTTTTATTACTTGCATATTGAATTGTTGAACAAGTTTGTTTGACGTATTTGAATGAGGCAAATTATCATATAATTTTGTATTTGGCGATAGAAGAGTAAGATAAGCTTTTGGAGCAATCTTTGGCTTACATGAATAGTAGGTGTCTGCTGGGATAGCTCCCTCGCTTGATGTCGCCACATAAGGCAGTACCTCATAAATTGCGTCAGTAACTACCTTATCCAAATCATTGCTTGCCAAGAGGGAGTTTAGTAGAGCCTTTAGTAAATACCCTCGGCTATCAAAGGGCTTTGTACTTAAAGATTCAATGTGGTACTGTTGTATATATTCCAAAATTCTTCGTACATGATCCTTGGGTGCATTAGAATCAATAGATTTGAATATTCTTCTCATATCTAATAATTTCACTTTGTGTGAACTATTTGGACATGATTTTATGACCAAATTCTCATCAATGTAATCGTTACTGTCACCCTTGGTTATTGTGTTTTCTTTATTAATAGGTAAAGAAAAGTTTAGTAAAAAGGTGTCATATTCATTACTTAGTGGAAGATGTGAAGCGATACTAGAGTAATCCTGTTGCCAAGGTAATTCTACTGATGCATTTAGACTGGGTTTTTTATAATTTAGCATCGCATTATTATAAGGAGCTGTGGTTATTTGATACATCGGGTACTTAGGTTGAGTCTTTTCCAAAAATGAGCTAATAATTATTTTATGGCATGGTTTGATATAGTTCGGAAAACCTAATATATAATTAAACATAGCAATAAGTAACGTTCTAGGGCGACTATAGGCATCATATGGGAAGTTTTTTAATACATACCTCCAATCTATCTCATCCCTAAAAGCATGAGAAATATCTGTATTTAATTCCGTCATATCAATATTTAGAGTTCCAAACGCGTTTAGAAGAGAAACAATATCACTATGGGAAGTTGGCACAAATGTTCCACCTTCTTTAGTAATAACTTTAATCTTCATGTGAATGAGTAGTGTATGTACATAAACTGAAGCTGCATGATCAATTGGAATGGATACACTTAAATGCTCTAAAAAGGCAAGGAGGATTGCCTCTCTATCATTTCCATAAAGAGTAGAGTCAAAATTATATAAATAAGCAACAAGATCGTAATTTTCTTTCTCCGATAATGCAATCAATGTTTCCTTTGCATTCGTAACATCCTCAGGAAATTCATCAAGTTTTATAGTTGAGAAAATATCTCGATAGTTAATTTGATATGAAATTGAAGGTTTATTATTTCTTTCACAGTTATCTTCTTTTAATAAATTTTTAAGTCTCATTATTCTTAACCTACTTTTTTGTGAAAGTAGTTCATTTTTGCTGTTTAAAATTAATAACACGTTTTTCACTAGTGAATTTGCATCGTAATATTTTCCCACTAAGCCCATATTTACAATTTCATTCAGCAGATGATCCTCATTGAACACATTTTGGAGAAGAAACTGAAATGATTCTTGATCATCCGGAAGAATACAATATAGAGGAATGTGATTTATGATACCAAGCAATAATGAATATGATAGAGTAAGAAAGCCTGACCGAATTTCCTGAATTATTTGATTTAAATATCCTTCATCTCCTTTCGCATTGGACTTCATTTTTGTGAAAATCCATTGAACTATGTCAGCATTTATAGAATCTAGGTCACTGTTCAAGTTAAATAACAAGTCTTTATTCTTGGAGTATTTAATAGTTTTAGCTAGGCTGGTAGAAAAGTTACCTTGACAAGATGTAATATCGGGTGTTACTTTGAGTGACCAGCCAGACAGCATTAGTTCCATTTGGCGTTCCACTGTAGGATTTAACTCAGCGAGTACTATTTTAGCTCGGGGAATCAACAATATGGCACTCTCTTGCCGAGACACTAGATTTTGATGAAGCCTACTTATAGTTACTAGTTGCTCCCAGGATAATTCATGGTCGCTCTGCAAGATACCACCCAGGACTCTTATCATGTTCACACGAAGGCTGTGGGCTGTTTTCAACATCAGTTCAAATTGATCTTGGCTCTCTGGACTTGGGAAGTAAGTGTTTGCTCCATGGACCTGTAACAAAAAAACATGCTAGTCCTACATGACAATATCTACATTGGTGGAGTTTTCGTAGTTTAACTCAAGATAAATTCAAGAATGGGTTTGAGTATCCGTAAAAGAGATTAGAAAAATTTGGAATTGTAAATCTTATAAGAAATATTAAAGTTTCATGTACCTTAGTGAGCAGTGAGGCTATGAATAAAGTGAGGGGGGATTAGTGATGTATTAATATATTATGGGTATTATGAGAGTATTTGGGTTATTATTAAAATAAAATTTCTATTCAGTTTATCTTTAAATCATGTTGAGTAAAAAGCTGTAGTATGGTCACAAAATTGCATAATAAAGATTAATCCTACACACGCATTAAGAAGTTTGTATAATTTCATCATGAGTCAGGAGTCTGGTCTTAGCATACAATACAGCAAAAGTATAAATGAGAAAAGTCTAGAGGTTGAACAAGTTAAATATAAGAGAATATGGAAGAAATGTTTTAAACTTTATCAATTAATTCCTTTATGAATGTGTATCACATGGTTGGATAAGGTGATACCTTGATTTTTACAATACGTACCAGATTAAATACACCGTGGTTGGTGGTGGTTGTAACAGCAAACATTGGCTGCTCAAGGGTCACACTTCTCTACTCAGCACTGGTATTAGGAGCGATTGGTTGTGTGATAAGACCCACAGTCTCACAAGGTATGTGCTAAGTATTGTTTTTATTTCATTATTAAAATCCCTAAAGTAGCATTAAACCCTTCGAAATTCAATTCTTTCATCATCTTCTTGAGAGGTGTATCTTTTGACATATTCACTGGATGAGGCGTTATACAAGCACTCGTACTTTATATATATTTAAAAAAAAACTTAATCTGATCCCCAGACTACTTTATTTCCTTGATCGCAAAGCACAACATACAACATAATGAGACAAGAACACAGTGTCAACCACATAGAGTTTCAACTGGCTACTGTGTTCAATCAGCATCTAGAGGGTTCAGGTCAGCTGTGCTGCTAGAAGCGATGATTAAGTGACATAACCAGCTGGTGGCGGCTAAAGTTGAACATGCGCTAATAAAACACCTTGTCGGATGAAAACAGCCGCAATATTTAATTCACATGATGCTGTTGAAAAGCAGCTAGCAGCGGCCAGCAACCAATAGCTGGTAAACCAGTGTAGTGTTACTGCAAATTTAGGATAGTGTGCAGTGAACCAATAAAAGAAGATTGTGGTGATTTTAGTGGGTTAACACTTTTTTAACATGTGTTCAGTTATCTTACTCATAAAGTACGGTTATGTGATAATTGTTTATTAATGAAGATTAAATAATTATTTTGTATTTTCAATAGAGCATTGTATGAAGCAATTTAAAACACTATGGATTGTTCCTGTTGTCATAAAATATTAGGGTGATCCCTTGCACAATACACATGCTTTTTGATTTTAGGTAGAAATCCCACCAACACAAACAAAATATACAATGTTTTTAGAACCATCAGATACAAAGGTGCTGGTAGAGCTTGCCAAGCCATAATCTTGAAATTCATGAATGTGATCACCAAAAATGGCTGCAATAGGTAGGCTCCAATCACCAAGGTATTTTATTCATAGGTGTTATCTGTATCACGAGTCAAAATGTATCAATTATTTCAGGGAGTTATCTAAATAAATTTGCCATAACAGGTATGTGGCAAGTAACTACAACACTGTGATAGGTTAAGTCAACACACGCCGTGATTATCCTTGTAACTGAAGAGTATTACACCAATATTAATATCTAAGGCGCTGTCCTTGGTGATGTATGGATTCACCCGTTAGTTTTGAATTCCCAGATAGATGTTGTCAATGGGTACATGTGGTGTATCAGGTATTTGCCCAAAACTTTCATCATAAAGAATTCTTGTAATTTTTAGTTTGCTTACCCCTTCCCTTATTGAAAGTTGCACCAACCATTTTGGCCATCCTCTGGCTTCTTGTTTAATTTCTAAAATCATGGCTGTATATGGAAAACATACACTCAAAATACTCTAAACTTTGTATACTGCTTCACAGATAAGGCCTTTCTAATTGACTTTATGGATCTCGTAAATCATCCAGATATTTGTCGACCAGTGATTTTACTTGTGTTCTGGCTGATTGACTTGGTTTTTTTCTTCCCCACATTTCTTGCATAGTAAGTCTTACTTGGGCATATATAAATTTGGCAGATACATTTGTTACTTTGGCAATTCCTTCAACTCAATATTTTAATAGGCACTTTGGTTCCAAATTAATTTAATGTGACATATGGAGTATTTTTATTATTAGATGTATCAAAGGCCGGGCTACCAGTGGTTTGGAAACTGCTTTTTTTGTAGACATCAAATATCAGGTTGCCCATTCATCAGGTAAAACGGGGGAGTGTAATAAGGATGTTACATCTGCGTTACAACCTGGAGAACCCTCCTCTCCAACAACTGCAATAATGGTAGCTATAAGTAGCCAGGAGGTAAGGCCACCAAAATATCTTGAGGATTTTAATTTTGTGGGTCTCTGATGAGAGACGTATAGTGTCGGCTTACTCAAATTTCAATGTTTAGAATCATTTAGGGGAGGTGTGAAATATGTTTGTACAATTTTTCATGTGTGTAGTACGTATAGGTTTCTGCAAGGAGGTGTTGGAGGTGTTGGACCTTGGTGGTCACACGATATATATATATATTTTTTGTATGTGCTCAGCATCATGTGTATTAATTGATATGTGTTGGTAAGTGGCAATATAACTAGGTGTGAGACCAACCATCAATAAAATTATAATATTCATCAAGCCAGTGATATTATGTTCTAATGTTAAAAGCTAACAGACTTAAGAAAAATAAATAATATTTAATATGTATATATGCTAATTAGAGCAGTTTTGTGAAACTAATAACCTTTCTTTAAGCCTACAAAATATCAGTGGCGTATTCTCTAGGTATGTTAGTCCTGCACCGCATACCCATAATGATATGGACTAGTTTTATGTTTAATTCAATGCTGTCTGTGCGAAATGTGTAAATACTAATGTTTAAATTGTTAATAATATAAATGTAATTAATTATTAATTTTAAAACTAATATTGGTTCATATTCCAAGAATACTGTGTTTTAAGTAGTTCTTCTTCCAAAAGGCTCTACTTAACACAGTAGGAAACCCAGGGCCTGCTGCTTGAAAACCGCAAGGCAAACAAGGGAGGCTCAAATGACCTTGCCCAATGTCTAGGGGGTTGAAACACATTTATTTCCGCTCGCCCACAAGTAATTGGCCAATGATTTCGGGTTTTTACACCCCAGGTCATGCTGTTCATGTGAAGCAAGCTAAGCATTGTGCCAACTATTGAAAAGAGATTCAATATCACAATGTTTATTTATTAAGCTAATTTAGTATAGTTTAAGTAAAATTACATAATATATATAATTAATTGTAAAATAATAGTTAATATACGTAACAAGCTTTAAATTATTGTAACTTATGTAACTTTTTTTATACTCTATTGTTGTTTAACTTTTCTTGTTACTTTATTGGAGTAGTTGATTAACTTGATTCTAATTTCACTTTTAACTTGTAGCTTGTTGGTTTTGGAAGCGTTAAACATATTAAGAACCAGACATGTGTTTTGTTGATCAACTTTATTTAATATGAAAGTCTTAAATTATTTAGTAACATTTGAAAGTTCTGTTGTTCAGGTGATAACCACACATCTTGAGTCACACGATTGTGTGTCCAAATTGAACTCATTAAACCTCGCTCATATAGAAGTGAGTCCTTGCCGATACTCGATGCGAGTTCAACTGTAGTCCCGCCGCGCGCAGGCCAGAGAGGAAGACGGCCTACCTGCCCTCTAGCGCCACACACGAAAAGCACACAGCCCAACAGCGCGGGTGATACGTAGAGTGTGACGTCACACTCTACATTATAAACTAATTAAATACATTGAGCTATGTTTAGAAATTCTAGTCACATGTATTATCATGTATTTGGCAAACACACTTAACCACTCTTTCAAATTTAGGCATTTCAGCACTGGTAGAGTGGAGAAGGGGGGGGCGGGTGACGAGGCTACTTTAATCGTAACTAACGGTAGCTCTTGTTTTTCTTTAGTAGAAAGGATTCGTGGAGTTTTAATATTGTTCTTTTAGTTTTTGTTTTACATTAACGACTTATTAGTCATTGTAATTTTATATAATTATGCATCAAAGAATCCCAAAAGTCAGGAGTATGATTTCACCATTTCAAGATAATTTAGAAGGAAAAGGTAAAATAAAATATATTTTCATATAATTTTACTTAATCAGTGGAGCACCCAGCTATTTACTTTGGGGGAGGCATCCAATCAAGGCTGTAGCAAGAATAAAATTTTGATGGAGAGAGCGGGTTTGGGGTTGCACAGCCTTCCTAAGCCCTGAAGGCCGAGAATATTTATGAATATTAAATGCTTTTATAAATTATTTGGAGTAGTTTTATAGTAATTAAGAGATTTAAATAATGCAAATAGTATTGAAAATATTATTTGTATGTTTTTTCAATTGTTAATTTTGTGTGTAACGGTAAACCTTTTGAATAGTAGGCTTAAGTCAGAAGCCTGGTTTTAAAATGTAGCCTATACATTCGACACATCTTCAATGCTAAATATTTTATTTGTACTTCATATTAGTTAAATTTATATTAAAATTATTTATGGTGTTGGGGAAGAAGTGGGTCAAATATCCTGTTTGTCCTTCTCCCCCTTGGGTGCACCACTGCTTACAGCAAAATATCTGTGTAAACATCTTAGCAATAAACCAATGACGTAGCGATTGAGTATTAATATTCCGAGATAATCTCCCCTATGTTTGTCATCTAAATAGCTTCTGGAGCATAAATTCTCAAGTTGGGAGACTCCTTTGTTTCCAAGCAGAATTGTGTGAGATAAGTTAGGAATTTAAGAAATAGTTTTAATTGCAACGTGAGTTGGACAACCACCTGATTCCCTGTCAACAAGATCTGATGGACGTTTGATCCATGTACCCATTCATTTTACTCTTATTATGATTTTTTGCTTTGAGTATTGCTGTGTGCTTTTAATTACACTAGGCTTATTGAATAGGATCTGTCTCTCTTATGCATTCAGAAATGTGCCCATACCACTCTTAGCAGCGACATTAATATTTACTTAAATTTCTAACCATGTAGATATCATTACAATTTGAGGACCGCCTTTTTGTCTAGTGGTCAGAGGTTCTGGCTACGGACCCAGAGGTCCCGGGTTTGATCCCGGCGCTTCCAGATTTTCTGAGAACTCTTTAAGACTCAGCCTAGGGTGGATAAATAAGGAGCTACTCAAATAAAGTAGTAGTGGCTCTGGTATAGAAAACTGAGTTTAATGGCTGGAGTCATCGTTGTGCTGACCACATGACACCCTCTATCAGCAATAATTGGCACTAATTCGCCAAACAGTTTGGTAGCCACTCGGTAGGTATAGACTGAATGCGGGCTGACACAATGGAGTTACTTTTATTACATTTTGAGTGAATGGTAATCATCGTTATGGATAAATAAAATTAGAGAGAATATAGGAGTAGGAGGAGGGCCTCAGAATTTCCTAAGATAGTATACGGGTAAGGGGAAATTATAAATGTTCGAGAACCACTGTTATATAGGCACACAAATTCAACTATATCCCTTGAAAACATCCTTTGACGTTCTTGGACAACAGTGGTTGAGGGTCCTCGGACCCCAAATCTCCCATGCAACTTTTAGAGTCTACAGCATACCTATTAATTTTTCTCAGAATACGCCACTGCATAATATAGGGCATGTTTGTACATACTTGTAAATCTAATTTATTTAATAAAATTAGACATGTATATATAGCAGAAATAAAATGAGTAACCCAACAAAATGTTTAGTTATTACACATGAGTTTATCATCTATGTATCTCACTACCGTATAAGGACAACCTCACTCCAATCTATCTCCTGCTTGTATGGCTGATTCTTGTTGGCGTTATGGAATGTTCTTGATGTAGGGAGGATTTATATAACTCTGGACTACAACTACACAAAGTGCACAAACATTACAAGTTGAAAAAATAATTTAAAAAATAATAATTGAGACTATCTACAAAACTATTCAAGTTAAGAAACTTTAAATATGTAAATAGTTGTAATTCGTCTTTTTTTACTTTCTCGCGACGTTTCATGACCTTTTCAACTTTAAAAAATTGTTTTCGTGACGCCATCTTTCTGTGCGTCTGTTGCTTGGACTAGAGCCGTAACTATTTCACCAATCGGGCTAAAACTTGGTATCTAGGGTTTTAATAAAGTCCCCCCCTTCACCCGAGGGATTATTGGAATTATATATCCACCCCTAAAATTAAGGATAGTTTACTTCAGGATGAAAAGGGGAAAAAAAAAATATTTTCTTAAAATCGGCTCTAACTATTTTGATTAAAATTCCTATATAGACACAGTTTAATATACATGGGGCACCTAATTTTCTCATATAAATTACTTGCAAAAATTTCTAATTTTTATATCTACTCCTTTATTTAAGATCAGGTTTGGCGACTGACTTTGATTGGTGTGATATTTAGGGTTGTCTATTTGGACTGAGCAAATATTTATTTTAAATGGTGGTCTGGTAAATGGGGGAGTTGATTGCTATGCGCTTTGGTGGGCCGAAATGGTCCTCTTTTCTTAATGTTTCTGTAACAGAGTATATTATTTAACTTATAATCTTTAGCGGAGTGTGATGCTATTTATTAAATATGTTTATGCAAAAATGTATATTATTTTGTTTCACATATCTTACGAGTTTTAATAAAATGTCCCCATTTTTAGGTAAAGAAACGATACATTATGTGTAGTACAGTGTACCATTTATTTTTAATATTTTAACAAGAAATTAAACAATTAAGTACAAAACTTATAAATTAAAATCCTTTAAATAACATGCACTTTTTAAAAATATAAGTAAATGATAAATGAAATTGGCCATTCCCTGGCTGTGTGTCATAACTTTTGAACAGATCGGCAATATTTTGAACCACACTTTTTTTTTATGCACGGATAGAATTAAGTTGTGCTGTCCTGTTTCAAGCTACTATTTAAATGTTATGGCTGTTCTAAATATAAAAAAAATTAAACTAACCAACCAATATAATTAAGGTGGGATGGAAGGAAACGCAAGAAAAGGTAAGTAATTTTAGAGTTTTCATAGCAAACTATTTTTTTTCAGCCAAATAAATAAAATATTGCTCCCATAGACACCAAGAGTTTAATTTTCTACACATAGTAAGTACTCTCAACATGTCTTAAATATCTGTGAGGAGTATATTAGCATTTTATGCGAAACTTTTTGAATTAAGAGGGAAACGTTATCATAAAATTCCAGGACACCCTTGACAGATATTCAAGAACTATTGATATCACCATGTGAAGAAAATTAAACTCTATATTTCTACTGGAAAAGTATTTGATTATTTTTTTGACGAAAAAAATTGTTTTGCTATAAAAACTGCAAAAATACTGGCTACTGCCCTTACCACTTAATTCCTATCATCCCATCTGAAACCAACATCATGTTTCATGTATCATGTTTGGACAGATAATATTAAAATAAGGCGCCGCTTAGTCGCGCTTAATAGAGTTAGATTAACTTTATTCGAGGGTATCAGACTATAAAATAACCTATTTTAAACGGGCTGAAATAATAATTGTAAAAGAGATATCAACGCTTGACAAAAATACCAAGGAAAAAAAATTGATTGTATCATTTTCAACGGAACTCCTTACGCTACACACAAAGTAGCCTAAATATGAGTACTACCTTTACTTACTATAATTATGACATCCGGAGCCTGAAAGTTCACTGCTGCACTTACAAAAGTACCCCACCTATTCCTATCTTGATCTAGTTCAATCCAGTCCACCTCATTACGCCATATCCCTATCTTAAGCTAGTTATATCTAGTCCACCTCATTACACCCTATCCCGAGCTAGTTCTATACATTCCACCTCATTAAGCCCTATTCCTATCCTGAGCTAGTTATATCCAGTCCACCCCATTATACCGTATCTCCATATTAAGCTAGTTATATCCAGTCCACCTCATTACACCCTATCTCTTTCAGGTCCATTATCCTCCCATCTGCGTCTAGGTCTTCCAAATGGTCTCTCCCCATAGGGTTTGTCAGTACCCTGAACGAGTTTCTAGATTCTTCCATTCACGCTGCATGTTCTGCCCACTGTAATCTACCAGACTTTATTATCCTAACAATGTCGTGTGATGAGTAGAGGGTATGAAACTCATCATTATGTAACATCCTTCGCTCCCAAGTAGCTTCATTCCTTTTTGTATAAAATATCTTCATAAGCATTTTGTTTTCGAACACCCTACATCTTTTTTCGTAATGTTAGTTAAGAGACCAGAATAGCCGGTAAAATTATTGTTCTATATATTCTGAGTTTTAAATTCTTTAACAGCAAGCGAGATGTCTACAATCTACTGACCGAGTAATAGCATGTATTGCCCGACTCTCTTCTTGAATATAATAAGCAGCCTTTATTATTTACCCAGAGGGTATTTTCAATGTGTTTTTATTGATGACGTCTGTAAATAGCAACATTCTTCAGAGTATTTGTTTTTGTCTAATGGTCTTAATTACCTACTCACTTGCTAATTGTATGGATTTACAAAATTCCAAATTGTATTAGATAGTGGTATGTTGAAATTTGAATGTCCATTAATAAATCTAAAATCAAATCCACATCCTTTACTAGAAAACCCAAAATTATCTCTTCAGCTATTAACTGGTTAGTGATATGATATTAATGAACTAGGTTTTATCTTAAACAATATACTATAATTCTACTGTCTTGCTACCATTTTATATCTTACTTAATGAAATTACTTTGTCTGATTAAGTTTAATATCTCCTACTCATTACAATTGACTTAAATTTAACATGGCTTTGATACTGATGAATATGTTAGTGTGGCTTGAGATTATTTTACCTCAAATTTGAACACGTTCAACCTACAAGTCCTTTACTAATTGATAACACTATAACTATGATATAGCGTGCAATCTTTTATAGGTTCAAATTATATTATCATACATTTCATTTCGTTTATTTAAGGTATTTAACGTGCGCTTTCTGAACCGAATTATTATCTCAGCACACGAGAGTTTCTATGAGCGAGAGCGAAAGGGCCTACCAATTTTGCCGGGAAAGGTGTTTTCATGTAATATCCAGGGTTCTTTTACATGCCACAATCGACATGGGACCAACGGCTTTACCTCCCAACCGAAGGAAGTTGTGCTACAAATTTTTATCGCCCAAGAAAAATCCGTCAGCCCCGGTTGGATTTGAATAAATGAATCTCGGGTCCTGAGGTGAGCTCTTTACCCCAAGACCACCCCACCGAGGTCGACTATTCTCATGCAGGCCTTATTGTGGTGTCCTTTTGTTTTATATACACACACATACATATATGTGTGTGTGATATATTACAACATGCAAATGAGGTACATCTACTCTAAATTAAACATTCCCCCTCCCTAGAGTAATTAGTGCATACGTATGTAACCCGAATGTATAGTAAGACGTGGTGTTAAATAAAAAAAATACTAGCGTTACAATACAATATTATTCAAGATTCAACTTTTGTTAGGTACTCACTTTAGATTCAAACAAATATTTGTGCAACCCCTAAATGTGCTTCAAATACTTGCCAACCATCAAACGTAGATTATTATATTTTCCTTACTTAATTGTTTACGCACACAAGGTAAAAAAATATCAGACTGCCAATTTTTCAGCAACTGTCCTCTCTCTACTCGGAAATGAACCCGTCCATTTACTATTCTTGAACATAGCTAGTCCACCTTGTTGGTACCTCCCTAGGAGATCAGTAAAGTCGATAAATCATTGTTTTCACGCCACATTCTCAATAGCCTGCTAGCACACGCCTTAATTAAATTTCGAACAATGGCTCGTTTCACGAATTTAATCAATTTTATAGATGTGTTCGTGTTCTGGGGCATAAATAGGAATAAAAATAAATACAAACCTAAGAATAGCTTGGCTAACCTTTGTAACTTTTCATTCAATGAAGAATTCAATGTAAAAATGAATTTCTTGTTTGTCAGAAGGAATGAAACGTCTATTTTAACAGTTAATGGGTTTCATTTGTTTTTCCCCTAGGCACCCATTAGAACATGACTATACTTGTGAAACTAATTTGGAAATGAGTTGTGTGACGAAGAGTAGGCTAGATTTGGCTTAGATTGGAGTTATATCAAGGTGGGAATTGTTCATTTTGGAGCTTGGTAGTGGGAGTCTTTATTAAAGTTGAATCTGTTCTGTGTGGGAGCCATTTTCCGGTGGGAGTTATTTAAGTGGGAATTGTTAAAAGCTATAACCATATGGTTTACATGCCCGGTTTTAATCTATATCCAGGGAGTGATAAATGGTCAGATTGCTGTTTTATCCCGATTTGATATTTGTATAGATTAAATATACATCATTAGAGGGATGAACAAACAGGAAAATGGAGACGTTACATTATGAAGAACTTCATGGTTTGTTTGCATTTCCAAACATATCAAGGATAATCAAGGGGTGCAGACTCAGGTGGGGTGGTCATTTGGCGCGTATGGTTGAAGACAGGCATGTACACAACATTTTAGTTGGGAGACCTGAAGATACAATACTCCTTGGCAGGCCAAAACGTCTATGGGAGGATAATGGGAAAACGGATTTAAAGTAGTCCTAGTTGGAGTTATATTCAGGTAGAATACATCAAGGTTGGAGCTATTTCCATTTTAATTATATAGATGGGTTGGGGCTATTGTCAGATGAGATGTATGTCAACGTTGAGGCTATTTTCATTTTGGTTATATTTAGGCCTATAGAAGGTGTTTCAGTTCATGTTAGAAGTATATCCAGATGTAGTCATATATGTCCAGTCTGAAGCTTGGTTGGTGTACGTTATATTTTCAGCTTGATGTTGTTTCCACGTAGTATATATATATCCATTGTCCATATTTGTTTTGTGTACATGTATATTATGTCGAGGTTGGTGTTATGTCCAAATGGTGTATATACGTGGGTTTTTGAAATGTGCTGGAGAGGTGTATGCCCGTACTCGCTGTTTGTCCGGGTGGTGTACATTGTATATGTCAAATGTGTATGTCCATGCGGGGTATAAATCCATATTTGATCTATATATAGGTGCAAAGATATTTACAAATCGGATGTATCCGGGTTGTGGCCTTATCCACACGGTGAATGATTTAAGGTTATCTTCCTGTGAAGTCAACCTCAGTGGTCTTAAGGTAAAGTGATAGTCTCAGGACCCGATTATCGTGGGTTCAAACACAGCCAGAGTCTATTTTGAGCGATAAAAATCTGTAGCACAACTGCCTTCGGAGGGGAAGTGGAGCCGTCGGTCCCGTGTCGATTGTGGCATGTAAGAGAACCTCGGAAGTTAGGTAAAAATATATTTCCCAGCAAAATTAGTAGGCCCTTTCACTTTCTTTATCTCATATAGAAATTCTCGTGTGCTTATACAATCAGTAGGTTCATAAAGTGCACGTTAAATACCGCAAATAAATAAAATATTATTCTGTGTACAGTCGTGGTGTATGCCCAGGACGGTGGTAGATTTAAATGATACCCCCTCAATCCACATCTCAAATAGAAGAACAAGAAAGTCATTGGTACATGAAAGCATATCCAATGATTATACACAGACGAATGGTACATTTTCACTATCTATTTCAAATTCACATCAGTGGTTGCATCATCTAAGATTTTATTCTCACAATAGACTGGATTGTCAGTGACGGAGAGGTCGGTGTTCAAATTCTGGTCAGGTATATTGAGGGTTTTAATTCATATATGGTATACTATTCTCAGCATTGTTGGATTAAGGAGGTCTACTATAATACCTTTATATAATTTGGCACTGTTACATTAAGGAGGTCTCCTATGATACCTTTATGTATCGACATTTTTTGGATTAGAGAGGCATCCTATTATACTGTCGCTACTCCCCCCAACCCGTGGACCAACGTATCAGGATGGCTTGGTGGGATGGATAGGTAGTGGCAAATAATTGTGGATCTCGTTTTGATCTTGTTTATTGAAATAGTTTAATTACTCTACTACTGTATAATCTGATGTAGATATTAAAACAGGTTAGAAGAGTTTAAAAAAAGGTTCTCGTTCTATCGATGACCCTACTCAGCAGTTCTGTGCCCGGACCTATCTTCAGTGATATATTACCTCTAGCTGGTGTCAAACACCTGGCCGCCTGGCGCTGTGCGGTTGCTGTCTAACCCACTTTCAAGATTGGTTGGGACGTCCTCCTCTGTACTGGACAGGGACTCAAGCTATAGGATATTCTCTTCACAAGTTTCTGTAACTTGGTAGCTGAGTATGTAGAGCACTTAAAAGTAGCCCCTTAAAAACTGGCATCCTTCCCGGTCCCCTCTCCTGAAAAGGTCTAAAACTTTCTGTTATATACCAAAAAAGGAGGGGTGTTTCCCCTGAGTTACTGTTTATGTCAATACTCTATGTTATGTTAATTGGCAAAACAATCTCTGTTTTTGAAAACATGACCTGGTACGAATACACCACTGCTGATTCATGACAGTTGACAGTGTGGCTTATGTCATCCTTGCATGCTCTAAATTGACTAAGGCTGCAGGATATGACAATACTTTTATATCACTCGGCATTGTTGGATAAAGGATGCCTTTTATGATTGTGGATACCAAAATTTTCAAAGATATGCCTTCATCTAATTTAAAATGTTTTTATTAGTTTATCAATTTAAAGAAACCTCGCCTGAAGTGTATTCAAATCATATTTCTTTTGTAAATGTTACTGATTGCCGCATTCCCTGTAGGCCAGGAGCTCTTCTCTGGTCTCATTCTGTGACTAATTTATATCGTCGGGAAAATACTAGATCCAACAAACAAACTGAAAGTATAATGCCAATCCCCCGCTTCCCCCAAAAAAATGTTACTTTTATCTGAAAGCCTTTATTTTTACCCAACAATGACCATCACCCATTTAATTAGATTAGGTACTATTCATCTATAGTATGATTTTAGTAGGAAGATATATTTACTTAAGTTTATAAAAACGTAATGTGAGCTGCAGCCGTCCCTTTTGATATATATAATCAATATCTATAAAATACCACTAATGATATAGTTAAATGTTATCAATGTTGACAGCAAAGAAATAGGTTTGAATTTTCTAAACGTTTCTACAAGCAAAATCAGGGTATAGTTTTTAGAACAATCTTAATAGAACTATTTTAATTGATTTTTTAAAGCCAGACGTAACAATAAAATTGACTATAATAGCCCTAGTATTTTATTTACATGAATTTGATCCCCGTTAATAATTAAAAATTCGTGTTTTTTAAAGTGTTAAACACACATTTAATTTTTTTTTAACTGTTCATTCCGAGTGTGTCTGTTTTTTTCTACAAAATTGATGGAGGTCCATAGTTTTATTTTAGTATATATTAGTACCCATCCGGGCTATACGCAATTGTAAAAGTTGAATTTAAAGGAAGTGTACCCGCATTTGTATGGAGGTAGAGTGGAAAATAATATAGGAAAAAATCCAACTGTAATTCGAACCCTGATCTTCCCGTCTTCGGAAGTCTAGTATATTGCAAGAATGGCTTCTTAGAATATTCGGACACCGAAGCGGGCGTCCTTAAATTGTTTTCATACACATTCATTTGATTTATCATATGCAGGTGAAAATAAAATATATCTATGTGTATGTATGTGTGGGTGTGAAACCAAGTAATAAAGTGATCAAATAATCATTCGCAAGGCCGTAGTCAGGGGGAGGTTTTGGGGGTTCAACCCCAACCCCCCGAAATTTTATGAACAAAGTATATATGGCTTTATTTATGGTTCAAACAATATCAAAATTAAGGTACAAGTACAAATTAGGTGGCTGTGTTACCATAAAAAGCACTTCAGAGAGCTTTCAGAGGTGTTTAATATTTAGAATTTTTCCTAGCCTACAGCAGTTAGGGGGTTATGTTGCCATAAAAAGCACTTCAGATAGCTTCTAGATAGATTCTAGAGTTGCTTACATATTAATGTTTTTCCTAGCTTTCGGCAGTTAGTGGGCTATGTTGCCATAAGAAACACTTCAGATAGCTTCTAGAGGTGTTTAAAATTTAGAATTTGATCTAGCCTACGGCAATTGGGGGATGTG
>CABFWB010003560.1:30602-45896 GCA_902151455.1 Timema bartmani | reverse complement strand
TTTTAATAGTTTTTTTTTTTTTTTAAAGTCCTAGATTAATGAGATCATAAAACAGTATTATCCTTTTCACACAGCGATTTGGTCTTCATTCATGAACTTTGACACGCTACATTTAAATATAAGTCATTGGAGAAAACCAAATATACTACTTAAGAAATCTTACCTGGCCATTTAACAAAGTAACAAGGAGATATAAGAACATTAAATTCATTTAATAATCCTTAAAAATAAAAGACAACTCAAAAAGGTGATTAACAAACTTGTTGATTATTTTAACGATGATGAAGATCACGAATCCAACACTCCACTACTCCACTACTATAATATTTTAATAGCTTCCATGTTGAATCATGTATTGAAGCAATCACTCTTTTTTTTCCATTTACGTACAAAGATTTGGTCTGCTTTTTATAAACTCGCCATAAAGATAAGGAAGTGTGTCTTCTTCATCTCAAATAAATTCTTTTATTTCTCTGTTGGTGAATGTTAACTATGTTTGGAGTATTCATTTCGCCTAGTCGTTAACAGCTCTCGTCAAGTAAACCTTGCCAAGTTTATGCGTCCCATGTATCATGTTAATGATGATGTACCTGACGATAGCATTACTTCAATGTTGCACTAGCACATTAAATTGCGTTGAATGAGTTTATTTTCGTATTCAGCGATGCACTCGTCCACTAGTTGAGCCAGTGTAGTAGAAAAACATTTCGGATTATGTAACATACTCAAAATTAATTATATTAGAATTAGATTAAATGTAGATTAAATAATATTTAAAATATCTCTTTTATGTATAGATGAAGTGAAATATTGAAAAATAGAGAGCTACTGGTGCTATTCAAAACTTATACTGAACTTTCAGTTAATCTCCCTGTCAATCCTATTTGTTTCTGGTAGCTACTATTACATTTACTATCGTTTCTGATAAATTACTGTTAAATTCACTGTTCATTACTAATCGTTTCTGTTTGCTACTATACAATTACATGTTAGCTCCCACTTGTGCATTACCTGAGAAATACTATTACAATTATTCCTCCTTTCTGGTTATTGCTTTGAGTTACGTCACACCAGGGGCGGCTCGTCTCCAGGACGCGAAGGCGCACGCCCCCCATCCCCATGAACCTCCAGTTCCTTTTAAAGTTATTATTCGCACTCTCACGACAATTTTATCTTGCCATAATAGTTTCAAGAAAAATATGTCTTCGGTTTAAGTAATAGCAGGCAATATTTTTGAATTGGCGTGCAGTCAGACGCGCGGCGGTCAGCGCCCAGCATTGTGAAACCAAACCCTCCCAGCCCTTCACCTCGTGTAAACCAAATGGCATGCAGTCAGGCGCGCGACGGTCAGCGCCATGCATTGTGAAACCAAACCTTCCCTCCCCCTAACCTATTGTCCCCATCCTGTTAGGGATAGCTAGCCCTGCCTATTCTTCGTGTGAAGGCGCACTCCCTTACGCACCCTAAGGTTGAAAGCTTGTGAGATAATGTGTATAGCGTGAACCAGCAATAATTGTTGTCAGTCATCCTGCGTGTTCCTGCATCTTGAGGCTGTGTGTGGCGTGTGTGTTTATAATAATATTATGTAGGGTTATTTTAGGATAGTGTTTATTTGAGTTATGTGTTATGATATTTTTTGTAACTAGGCTTAATATGAATAGTTCAATTCAGGCGCTCAAGACAACAAATGTTTCAAGATTAACTCTTGATCAAAAAAGAGAATTGAAATCATTAGGTAGGCCATGTCTTGAATTCTGTATGGAACAAAGTGAAACGAAGAAAAATGAAAATCGAGTTTTTAAAAGGCAGCTCAAGTCCAAAGATACATAAAAAAGGCTGGATTTGCGGCTGTGATGTGGACAATTCTTTGTACTGTTTCCCGTGTATTTTGTTTTCTTCCAGAAACAGTGGTGAATACTTGTGGATAGTAAAAGGTGTCAATGATATCAAACATTTAACAGAAAAAATTAAGAAACACGAAGTATCTGCGAATCACATGAATAGTGTCATTGATCTTTCTTTGCTAGGAATAGTAAACATATCGTCTAGTCTAGACTCACAATACAGAGACAACGTTAAAAAAACACAATACTCACGTTGACAAAAATAGGCACATATTAAAAAGGTTGATTTCATGTGTTAAATTCTGTGGTGTTTTTGAATTACCTCTTAGAGACCATGAAGAATCAGCATCATCTACAAATCCTGGTGTCTACAGAGGTCTAAATAATTGTACTGCTAAGCTGGATCCTGCAATGAAAGACTATTTAGAATCAGCCACTGTATTCAAATGAACTTCGAAAATAACACAAAATGACATACTGGACTGCATGCTTAATGTCTGTAGAGAGTAAATAGAAAAGCAGATAAGAGATTCTGAATTTGTAGCCATCAAATGTGATGAGACAACTGATGTAACGAACCATTGTCAGATTGTATTAGTTTTTAGGTATGTGTTTGAGGGGTTGGTTTGTGAGAGGTTTTGGGTGTTTCTTATTCCTGAAGGAAGATGTTCAGAAACCTTAGCAAAATGCATAATGGACCACATCAAACATCTTCTAGACACTTTAAAAGGAAAATTAATAGCACAGATGTATGACGGTGCTAATGTTATGAGTGGCTCTGTTGGGGGTGTGTAACATTGCAACATGCTACATCATACTACCCCCTCCCATCTTTAGCGTCACGCAAAGGTGTTCCTCAAGAGTCATACTACCCACTCCATGTGAAACCTCAATAGTAATAAACTTCCTGCGATAGTAAGCTTCTCTATTGTAGTCCTATATAGACTGTCTTTAATATGAGCAATATCAATCAAGAACGAAACTCCCCCACAATCACAAAATGTTCATGTACTTACCGCTTGTATTTCTTCTGGCTAGAACAATCTTCAAGACTGGAAAGTCACCTCACGTCCTAAGTCGACGAGAGGGTAAGATAGAGCAGCCGTGCACCAATAGTCGAGGTTCCGAGCGGACTGGTCAAATCGATCCTTTCGGAGCTGACTGAGACCATCAACTAAATGGAACTATCCTGGTGTCCAGCGTGCAAGACGAAATCAACCACCAACTCATCGCGTGATGTCGGTACGTCACCTAGACCAACCAAAACGGAGCTCTAACACCAATGCATCGCGTGTTGGAGGCAGCCGGCTGACCCTAGCCTGATCAAGGACTATGTGATCGTCTGCATGTTTGAATGTTGAAAGCCACCGACCAATGTGAACATTCCCCCCTTCCATCCCTAAGCGACTAGAAACACTATTTAAACCTTGCTGTTTTTAAACTCAGTGACTATTATAATTCTACACCTTCAAGAGAAGCCATGTCTTGGACTATTATATTTCTACACCTTCAAGAGAAGCCATGTCTTAGACTATTATAATTCTACACCTTCAAGAGAAGCCATGTCTTGGACTATTATATTTCTATACCTTCAAGAGAAGCCATGTCTTAGACTATTATATTTCTACACCTTCAAGAGAAACCATGCCTTAGGCTATTATTTATCTACACCTTCAAGAGAAGTCATGTCTTTGACTTTATTTTCATCGCCGTCCGGAGAAGTCTTGTCCTGGACTTGGAAAATTTACAGGATGATGACGTAATGTTTTTTATTGAAGTTAATTTAATAAAATTGAATTATTGCCAATTCAATTTTGAATTAATGTTAATGTATTTTTTTGAAATAAGCCAGAATAAACGTTAATTATTTACTAAATATTTTTTTATATTAAACTGAATTTAATTACGAGACAGTTAATTCGTTTTGCCGCCATTTGGGCGCTAGTGTCACTAAAGTCATATAGATTGCCACATTTATTAACTTGTTTAGTTAGAAGTATTTAATTTAATTTGACAATGTTTTGATCACCAAGTAAATGTAAAATTCCTCCTTTTTATTGTATTATCTTTTCATATTTAATTGTTGTTTGAATTAACGTTAAGTTAGCTGATAGTTTGATTTAGACTAGATAATTTTCCAAATTATTTAATTGAAATAATTTGTGATTTAACTAGTCATTTTGTACGTCATATTTTTTTATTAACAAGAAGAGTTCTTGTTTTGTGTAGAAATTTAATAGTCCCGTGGGAGTTTGACTTAATGCCGGAAAGCCAAACTCTCGTGTTTATATTAACATCTGTGTGATGTTAAACATAATTGTAACTCCGTCTGTATTCAATGTGACGAAGCAGACACTTTAATAACCGTTTCAAAGTGGCCCATTAGGCTCTTTTTTTGTATTTAATTAAATATCAGTGTAGATATTTCTAAACATATGATTTGTTTAAATAGTCAAACATTTAAGGTTGTGTTGTCAATATTCACTGTTGTGAAGCTGACAGTGTAGTTTGTTCGAGTTTTTTGTCTCTTCAAGACAGACCGATTTGACTTAAATTTACGTTTGATGTGGGAACATTCACATGATGACATTGATATGATTTTCAACATACTTCCGATGGATTTTTGAGGCCATGTAATTTATTGTTTCTGTTGTTATCTTGAATAAAACATTCATATTGTTATTTAATTGTTGCTAATGTCTTGCTTTCTTTGTCACATTTCTCATGTAAGATTACCTCTCATCTTCCTTTTAGTCTAGTGTGGCCGTAGCTAAGAGGTAATAGAGTGGGTGGTAACAGGTGTACAGGCCAAGATTAGAGAAACATACCCATTTGCCTATTTTGTACATTGTTACGCTCATCAACTAAATTTGATATTGGAAAAATCAACAAGTTCAAAAAGCAAAGTTCGAGTTTTATTTATCAAACCTTTCTGCCATTCGCGCATTTTTTCCCACTCATCCCTACAATTTGACGTTTTGGAGCAAGCAGTACAAGTCAGACTACCCAGAGTTGCTACAACAAGATGGAACTACAACATTCGAACTGTTAACGTTGTGTACGAAAATAGAGATAAGTTGGAGGAATGCTTCGAAGTTCTTAAGGAAATGTGAACAAACAAACTTAGGCCTACTGTTAACGAGGTGAGTAGCCATAGAAGGGCTTTTCAGGACCCAGATTTCATGTTCTGGCTAACTCTTTTCCACAAAATTTTACCTCACGTGGATATATTGTACCAACAACTACAAACAAGGAGCAGAGACAGTGTAATGTGGCAAAATGACATTTGCATTTTTTTAAATGAAATGCAGAAAGAGCAAGTGAATGAAATAGAAAGGAAACGAAGAGTTCCCTGAGCAACCAATAAAAAGGAAAAGTAATGTTGAATGTAGCACCAGAGTGGGGGATGCAAAAGAAGTGTGTGATATCATTACAACTCATGTAAAAGACAGATTCGATTTTACTGTTTGGAGGCAGCTTCTTTGTTATGTAATAAGTCATTTCCCTAATTTTCTACTTGCTTTCCGGAAGAAAAACTCACGCGAGTAATCCAACACTACCCATTCTTAGAAAAAGAAAAACTCCGGTCTAAATTGGGACTACTATACAGACGACAGGACTTTGACATTAAAGGGGCAATACAACTATTGAACTTCATGGAGAAAAATAACATTATTTCAGTTTTCAGTGAGGTGACGAAGCTTCTAAAAATCATCATAACGACCCCAATGACATCTGCTGAATCTGAACGTTGCTTTTCAACATTGAAAAGAATAAAGACTTTCCTAAGGAATACCACGAAAAATGGCAGACTGAATGCTCTAGCGATGGTAGCCATCAACAAGGAACTTATCACACAAATGAAGGACTTTGACGACAGAGTTCTGGAAAAGTTCATTAACTTAAAGGAGAGGAATATGGTCTTCGTTTATAAATAATTTCTTTGCTTATTGCGTACTAAGTCATTTCTCGCAAGTGTAAATAATGTAAATATTGTGTATCCTACATATTAATGTTGTGAGTTTGTGAGGACATTGAACATCCATACCTATATATTTACGCAAATTACACAGCTGCAGAGTTTCTACAACAGATTCACGTTCTTTGGGGTGAGTTTAATTTTTTTTTTTTTATCTTTGTATGTTGTTTGTGATATTAATTTTTGAGTTTAAATAAATTAATGTTTAGCTAAATTTATTCCGAAATTTGTGTTTTCTTTTAAATGTATTATTTATAAAAAATTAATTAACTAAACAGGCAGCGCCCTCCAGCTTCTAAAGTGACGAGCCGCCACTGCGTCACACATTTAAAATTTTCAGATACTAACATTTATAAATAAGCCAAATTCTATACTTGAAGTAATGAAAAAATGTAACTTCCAAAAATTTCGAAATTTTAAAAAGGTGGAACCTTAAAAAGATTTACAACATTATGAACTCTAAATTTTAGAACTCTAAGATTATGATTTTTTTTTCATTCCAAATATTTGGCGTTGTGGATGGACATCGAGTGAAAAAAATCGATGTTTTATAATAATCATATCGGTGTTGTTTATTTAAATCCATTAAATAATCGTAACTTAAGTGCATTTGTAATAAATGAATATGAAACTTCAATATCAATTCAAATAAATTCTATTCATAAATACACTTCAAATATAATAAATCTATATTTTAAAAAATAAACACCTAATAGCTTGAATCAATAACTGTTGACATTTCTGAAATGAATATTTAGATTATATTTAATATGATGAAGTTTCACTCAACATTTGACTAGGAAATAACTTTTTACCTCTTTACCTGAATTTTCCTCACAGATATTTTCTTTGTACTTTTTTTTACCACCGCGTCTTACTACCCGTTTGGGCTATACGCTTATATACTAATTACACAATAAAGGTTATTTATAGAAAGTATACGCGCATTTGCATGGAGGGAGAGTGGAAAACCATTTTGGAACAAAACCCAAGTACACCCAACCGAAATTCGAACCTCGATTTCATCGGCAGTCTGGTCTACTGTGAGAATAGCGCGTTTTACCACGCGGCCACCGAAGCGGGTCCTTGCACTTTTGGACGAATGTGACCAATACGTCTAATTTTAAACAAAAATTAATTATGTATAAACTATAATAATTAGAAGTATCAATATATTGTTGAAAATAATTTGGTAACAATAGTTCCCTTAGTTTGGTTTTTCATGATTTCAATTTTTTTTTATTGAATTTGAAACAACCACGCTGCCGGTGTATCTTAGAAACCTGTTTGGTTTATATGCGTGTTAACTAGTTGAGTGTATTAGACGAACAACTGTTTGTTTAATAGAAATTATCTCTAAGGACTAATTCAGACGGTGAGAAAAATGTACAGTCGCTGTGTTTAATCATAGCTAGCAAAAACCAAATAATCTCAAATGGTAGACTAATTATCTGCCTAATTGAATTAACAATTGACAACTGGGCAGCAGCTGGCGAGTTTTAGTGAGATAAATCAATAGTGATGCGCTCTACCAGGATCAGTGTGGAGACCCTCTCTTTTAAAATATAATATATTGAACAATTACCTGATATTTTTAATTATTTCACATAATATGGCTGAGGAAAGTTTTAATCATAAAATTGCTACAATCACTCCAAACTGTTTTAAATTTATGTATAGGTTTTAGCTGTATCCGAGTAGTCTTGAGGATCCTGGGAAGGATCCTTGAGTTTTAGACTTGACAAATTAACACTCCACATGCATTTCTTATTGAAGACTGCAACAGAAAATTCTGCAATAACGATCCTTGTTACATCCTTGGGATCACACTGCTACTACTTACCAATGATCTTGGAATCTATGTAAAATACGGCTTTCACGGGTGACGGTCTTTCACCGTCACCGTGGACGGAGTCGAACTAGAATAGGAACCGGAATCGATAACCAAAATTAACATTTATTTTTAAGGAACCGGAATTGGAACCCTAAAACACTTCTGAAGAACCGGAACTGGAATTGGAACCGTTAAATAATTTTAGGTTCTAAAAGGTTCTTAAAAGTTCCTATTTTTACAGATTTGTATATAATTTTGACATGTTGCACACATTTTTTTTTCCTAAGCTTAGTTTAATTTTGAGATTTTGTGTTTCCCCCTTTCTCAGTAAGTTCTGAAATGGCTTGATATGTTTTAGTTTACTACTTTGTTTGAAATCTCTTTTCTAAGGTGATTAGAAAAGAGTTAATGAGCAGTGGCGCAGGAACGTATTTATTTGGGGGGGGAGGGGTAAAATAAGCATGTGCTTTTATAGGGGATAACATTTTTTAGATTAAAAAAGGACCGGAAAAACGTAATACAGCTGTCCCTCACACTACGCGAGTGATTGGTTCTGATAAATAATCGCGTAATACGAAAACGCAAGTGAATTGATTTTAACATGGGTGATATATGGATTATTCCAAAGGAAAAAAGCAAATAAAAACCTAAAACTTGTAAATGAATTCAATTTTTATTAATTTATATAACTAGTACAATACAATAGGTAGCCCACACCTTTTGTCAATCTTCATTCCCCTGAAATTTTTAAACAAATGCAATTTTTAATTAATTTATCTAATTAATACAATGCTACAGGTACATTTACTGTTCATCTTAAATCGCATGATAAATTAACTGGATCACTCTCTTGCTCTCTTGACAGATCTTGGACTGTAGGCTCTTGCTCTCTCGAAGGCCCTGGGACGGTATGTTCTTGCTCTCTTGAAGTCCCTTGACTGTAAGCTCTTGCTCTCTAGAAGGCCCTGGTACGGTACGCTCCTACTCTCTTGAAGGCTCTTGCCTGACAGCTCTGGCCCTGGGTCGTTAGACTAAACATTTTAAACTTTTTTGATGAAATGGTCAAGACTCAGATGATGGGCAACATTCTTCCTCTCTCTAAGGAGTGCTTTGTAGCAAGCCAAATAACTCAATCTCTCTGGCAACGTTGGCATTTATATCCATGTTAGGATCATTCTCTTCAATGATTCCAATTGCACTGTCATTGTGCTTAAGACATTCAGCAATGTGTTTAGTTGAAGTTGTTTGATAAGCTCGACAACATAGGGCTCTTCCTCTTCATCCTTTATGCTGTTCTTCATTTCTAGAAGATCTTCATTGGTGAGTTCTGTTGAGTGGGATTGGAGCAATTCCTCCACATTTGCCTGGTCTATGTCCTCAAATCCAACATCTTGCTATGTCAACGATGTTATGTCTTGAATTGGAAAGCTCGTGTTCAGGATCAAAATCATGAGCATCAGACCCTTCAGGCCAAATATTTTTCCAAACTCCCTTCATACAGGACTGTTTAACTTCTGCCCATGTATATCCAATGGTGTAAATACCATACCCCTAGCACCAAACTGTACAGTAAAGATCATTTTCCTCAATGGAATGTGCGCGCACAAGGTCACGTCAACACCGCACAGGGTGACAGCTAAATTACAGCCGACCATGCATTATTTTTATTATTTCTTAATCACGTTATGGTGAAAACGCGTAAAGTAATATCGCGTATAACGAGGAATACCTGTATTTAACGGTCTCATTGTGCATTTTACTCATTTATTTTAGTCATGCCAAACATTAGAATTAATACACACAAATCAAATTAATAAACATTATATCTAATGTGGCTTAGCTAACTAAAAATTAAGAAACCCCGAAAATTAAAGTAGGTTTCTATACACCTTTGCCCTATATTCGTTACTAGTTATAAGACCACTAACTAGTTTTGCAATTTTCAAGTTTGTTGAGCCTCTCAGGGTAAGCATTCAGCAGACACAGGTGACTTAGTCTACGTTGCCTCATCGTGGAGTGAAGATATATTTTTTTTCGTACAAGCATTAAAAAACTTCTTTCTGCAGTAGCTGATGTAGCTGGTATCACTATCAGAGTTTTTAAACAGTGTGTGCTCCAAACAAATTTTATTTTTGTTATGTTACCTTAGTGTGAACTTTATATCTTGCCTCAACAAGATCTTTAGATTATATAAAAGTTTTACTATATTATTTTGGGGGGTTAAAATGATACTTTTTATCCCCGTACCCCCGCCCCCCGTTCCAGAGCCACTGTTAATGAGCGCTTAACAATACACACTAATGTGTTTATATTCCGGAGGAATATCATGACTGTCACATTGTTCACTGTTTTCTCACTTTAATATTTAAGCTAGAGGTTTAAGAAGATGTATTTAGTTAAAGTTAAAGTTAAGAATTAGATGGAATGCTCTGGAAATAACTATAACAAAATATAAAAATTATGATTTAATGAATAGACAGTTTTGAAATTTGAAGAGATGTATTAAGTGACATTTGAATTCCAAAAGTATGATTATAATTTGCTTCTAATGAACAATAAATTATCAGATGTAAAAATTTAACATTGGATTAATATAGCATCATCAATTGAACTAAAACATAAGTTGACGACAAGTTTAAAATACAAGTATTACGGGTTAAAGATGTGTTACAAAACATGGATACAATAAAATAAGGACAAAACAAAGTTTAAAGTTCACATATGTTGTAAATGAAAACTATAAAATTTGAATTAATAGGTTAACATCTGCCATATGAAATTTAAATAAAGTGATTAAGTGTTCTTGTTACAAAGATTTAAAAAATATAATATAGAGTGGACGCAAACAAGGTTTGAATTCCAAATATGTTAAATAAAAATTGGGAAATTTTAAAGTGATGTACAAAATCTAAGCTTTATATGATTTTATGTCCCATTACTCCTTGTGATAATCAGCAATAGAAAGGTGCTGGATTATATTCTTCCAACATGTTTCGGTATTTCAAATACCATAATCATGGAAACAAGTCATTGTGAGAAACACTTGGTGATGTTACAACCGCGAGATGTTTAGCTTTGATAAACAGCAGGTAATACAACATTCCCTTTAAGTTGAAATAGTGAAATCAAGAAATCATCTCTTTTGGACAAGAAGATAAAGCCTATTATACTTAATACTTCCTGGAAGTGAAAACTGATAATCTGTGGTTGGTTGAACAGCTTATAATAGCGGGTAAAGGGAGATGGAGGGTGGCAAAATGCAAACTTTAAATTCTTTCACTCAAGTTTAAATTAGGAAGAGGCTCTCAGTGAACGTATTCCTTGTGTACAGTGTGGAGATGATTTTTTTTTCAGTAAGTGGTTTAAATCATATTATTGATAGGGTGCGTTAAAGAAAACTCAGCTCCGAAGTTTTTTGAGTATGAGATTGACGGTGACAGATAAAGATGCAAACTAGAAGGATTTACTATTGTTACTAAGTTACGTTATCATATTGTTTTAATCTAGTAATACTTTTGATTCAGAGTGTTATTTCCAAAGTGGTTCTCCGCTCTTCTTCCACACAAATGCGGATACACTTCCTCTAAATATAAAAGTATAACCTTCCTCATTCGTTAAAAAACCATTATCGAAGTTAGTACATTGGCGTAGCCTGAATTGATAGAAAGACGCTGTGCTAAAATTTAAAAAATAATTAAATAACCGGAACTAGAACGGAACACTATCAGGAACCGAAAAGAACCGGAACCTTTATTGTGCTCTAACCGGAACAAGAACCGGAACCAGAATCGATAAAAAAATTGTTTGACTCCCTGTTAAATCCCCTCCAATTCCTCGTTCTTCTCCAGTGTACCAAAATGGACCAAAGGAAGAAGTTGATGTGTGTGTATTTGGCATATTTGCATAGGAAAAAAAGTCAGCGAAGGCCACGAACGTGTTGAGTACATCCTTTTAACGTTAATAGACTTACAGATGGTGCGTTTGCTAACATGTTCCATACACAAAGATAGAAATGTTGTCCATGATTCATGGACTCGATTGCAAACGAAATTTGTTACACCAATTAAAGAATTAAAGAAGAAAAAAGATGGAGTATTAGCTACCTACAGAAAATATGCAAGAAAAGTAGCACACTCCAAAAAATCTGGAAGTGGAACAGACAATAGTTACACATCGACGGTCTTTATATAAGCAGATAGACAGATTTTTATGTTCAATTTATGTTCCAGGGAAGACAGTAAATTCAGTGGTAAGCACTTACTTATATTATATTGGATGAAAAAATGCCATGAGTACATTATTAATACAATGTCTTATTGATAATCTTGCAATGGCACTTATCTATAGTTGGACTAGAAATATTTAGAAACATTTTCCCCAACTTCTTTTTCAGCGACTCTCCTTTAGAGGTTGGTTTTGTAGGGGTATAAAAGCGGTAATTTCATCTTGATATAGACGCCATAATCCTGGAATAAGTCCTCCATTTTCCTCAGAATCAAAGGTAGCTCGTGGTGAATACGATGATATGGACATTTTACTTTTTCTTAAGAAATTGTGAAGTATGACGCAGATCTTGGTAACTAATTAATCCTTTACTGGGTCAAGCAACAAAGGTTTTTGAGACACTCTAAATACCAACGGCATTATTCCAAAAACATTTTTTACTATTTGCCTGGCTCTTGATAACCTGTAGCTTAAAATTATTTCAGCGCTTACCTTTGCATGAACACAAGGGTGTGGTTTCATAACATTGGGGCTAATAGCAAATGCATCATCAGTCACTCTGAAGTATGGTACACTTCCGCTTCGATAAGGTAGGGCTTCTCCTAGGAGTGAATTTAGTTCTTTTGCGTCGAGTTTTTTTTTTAAATAGGATGGTATTGTGGAAAACTCCACCATCGCTGATTCGTCCCTGACACCCTATGTCAACAAATGTGAATAAATAGTTGGCGGCAACCAGAGCAAAAAAAAAAACAATACTGAATGTTTTCTCGTAATTATAATACTCTGTGGCACTGTTTTTTGGAGTTTTGTTACTAGGTGTTTCCCATCCATCGCTCCTAAACAGTGCAAAAAACTTACAATTTTGTTCAAACTCTGCGTCCTTCTCTAACCATTGGGCTTCAGTTTTTGGCATCTGAAAAATAATAATAAACCATCACAAAAAATAGATATAACGTACGAATAAATGAGCATCCGTTGAACATCAATATTATTGGATCAAGTTCTGCGTGACTTGTGATATTTGCCTACTTGTTTAGCTTCTTCGTGCCAATCAAAATGTTTTTACTCAGTAGCGGATCTTGATCCAAATATTGATGATGTACTACGGTTAATATCATGTGCATAGTTATTTATATTTCGAACCCGTTTCAGGAAATCGAAAATGAAGGTGAAGAAGATTATGTGACAACTATAAATGAGGATGCCTCAGAATCACCTTCAACTTCCAGTGCTCTTCAGGATCAGGGTAATATAGAAAATGAAAATGGAAATTCTAGTGCAAATAATCCAAGTCCCACCACACCAGTTCCATTAAAACATAATAAAGGCAGAAAACTAAAATTAACCCAAACGGAGCAAATCCAAAATCAAATGGATAAGGCGCTTAAATTTTTAAAAGCAACTGTACCACTTGGAAAACCCAATAATATACCGGAAAAGGACAATTTATAGTGATTTATAACTACTCACCATTTACTCCTCACAGAACTTAGGGGGATAGACGGGAACAATTAAGAACAGCCATGCATGAAAGAGATAACCCAATGTTTTGATTAAGAAATCCCCAATTTCGTCGAATAAATACACTAGAAGCTACGCAGGGCAACATACAGCATACTACATCAGCATCACCATACTCTCAGCAGTCTCAACCATCTCCATATTCTCAACAATCTCAATATTCTCGACAATATTTGGAATCACTCTTTGTATCAGCCTCATTACCACCCACTAATGAAACTAACAACACAGACGTCTCCTTTATTTTGAATATATAAATGCGTTTTTCTGTCCAAATATTGTTATGTTTGTTATTTAGTCATAATGTAGTAAGTTTGTATTTTTCATTTAGGGTTTAGTAAAAAAAAATACGGAAAATGCTAATACATATTTACTTTCATCTCATCCCTTAGTACTCGGGTTAAGGTTTCACAGGCTTCAACACAATTTGCAACTGTTTGTCTGGAACTTTTGAAGAGGAAGCCAAAACTTTTGTAACTGTCCCCTGTGGCTAAAAATCTTATAGTGAGATCGACAATCTTTGTTCGGTGGGAATACTCAATTCCATATTCCTATCCTACTTTTTAATGCTAGATCCAACTTTTGTTAATAAAAACTCGAAGTCGGATGCCCTCATTCTACAGAAGTTTCCAAAATATCCTGAAGGCTATTTTAAAAAGTCTGCCAATATGTCTAATCCATTGTACCTGCAATATCAAAGCACCAAAATTTGTTTTGAATTCACATCTCTTCTCATTAAACACTCTAGCAATCATACATTACCTCAAACCAGTTCATAGTAATGAAATCCAGATTTACTTAACTTTCTCTACTTTTCATATGACACCATCCACCACCTCTTTTACCTATTTTCAATCGATCTTGCAACAATCCAGAATAAATAACACACAAGGACGCAGACGCAATAATTTGTTGCCTAGCATCCATAATTGTGATTCATTACTGATGAAAAGACAAAAGGTTCCACATCCTCGACTAGTGAAAGTTACATTTTGACAATGCAAAGTGTGTTTCAAAGGTTTTAATCAGTGTAGATTAGTAGTTTAGTTTTATCTTGCGACTTGAATTTTATTATTTTATTGTGTTGTTTTAAATCTCATATTATAATATGTATGAGTAATTTTTTAGGATATAGTGTATGTCCCGTAGAAAAAATAGGACACGTTGTAGACATCAACAATGACTCTTTTGATTCAGTTGATTTTTGTTAAATAATTCTACTGAAGCTTTGTCTTCTGAATGAAAAGTGCATTTAAAAGGAAAAATAGCAAGACTAAAATTAGAAATTTCACAGAAGGTTTAATAAAATAAAATAAATGTTTTATTATTATTATTAGTAGTAGTAGTAGTAGTAGTAGTAGTAGTAGTAGTAGTAGTAGTAGTAGTAGTAGTAGTAGTGTAGCAGTAGTAGTAGTAGTAGTAGTAGTATGCCGGTAGGCCTACTGTATTTAATAACTTCATAAAAATCCCATTTTTTTCATCGTTAAGTATGCTCCTTTATGATTGTTCAAGACTCAGCTTACCCAAAAATTATCATCTCGCTTCGCCACTGGTCACAAATCTGAAAGAATCATGCACCGTGTTGTCACCCCTGTTTCACCAGAAGGTGAGCCATCGCGAACTGCTCTTTAGGGATGTTCGATTCATGGGCTTTGAATCGATTCCCTGGATCGATCTAGATCAAGAGGTGTAGTATCGATTCAGGCAAAAGATTGAGTTCATTGAATCGATCTTCCAAAGATCGATCTAACGATTTATGTAAATAAAGCTTGACTTATTTGACTAGACTATCCAAAAGTAGTACACCTAGAAATTTACACCAAGGGAAGGGGGGCAGCAAAAATATATCGAGGGGTGGGGTCGTAAAAATGTATCGGAAGGGGGGGGGGGGC
>CABFWB010003560.1:0-22436 GCA_902151455.1 Timema bartmani | reverse complement strand
AGTGAATGTGAAGCTTAATGATGGAGAGACCAACAGCGTAGAGATAGGAAGAGGAGTGAGACAGGGATGCTGTTTGTCACCCAGTCTGTTCAACTTGTATGGAGAGTGGCTGGTCAGGGACCTGGAGGTATGTGGCAATTTTAGGATAGGACATGTCATCAACATAGTAAAATATGCAAATGATCTAGCATAGTTGGTCAAAAATGAAGAAGCGTTGAAGGAAATGATGGACCAGCTGGTGGTGACAGGAAGAAGATATGGCATTGAGATCAACAGTGAGAAGTCAAAAGTGATGATGATTTCAAATAATTAAAAGCCACTAAAAATCAGAATTTGAAATCAGGAGTTGGAAAGCATAAAGCAGTTCAAGTACCAGGAAGTCTGCTGACAAAGGATGCCTACTGCACCAAGGAAATTATGTCAAGGATCGCCATGGCCAAGGAAGCTTCCAACAAGAAGAGGTTACTGCTGAGCAGCAAGTTGAGTAATATCCTTAGGAGGAACTGTCTTCTGCACAACATCATAGAAAGCAAGATTGAGGGGGAAAGGAGCTTAGTTAAGGAGGAGGGTTCAAATATTGGATGACTCGAAGGAAAGAAGAAAACTCTGGGAACTGAAGGAGGTAGAGGACAGGGCAGGGCGCATTTGGGGTCTAAGTTCACTGACCTGTCATAACTCATAAGAAAGGACACATAATATTACTTGCTTTTAAGGAGTTCTAAAATTTATTTTTATGTTGTGTTACATAATAAATACAAACCATGACATTTGTTTTATGATGTGTTGTAAGTAAATACTAGTAAATACATTATATGCTTTTTAGTTCTGTATTTTCAATAAAGTCTTTTAGTGTGAAATCATCTTTTTTTTTCTATAAGATCAATTATCTTGATTTTCAACTTTACAGACAAACTTAGGTCCTAATTAGTCGGGATGATTGGGGCTCTACTGTAATTATTAAACAAAGCTTCAGTAGCATCGATTCGTACAGCCATCTGGTTTATGATAAACTTTTTATGACACAGGTATTTCCTTTCATGTTATCTTTAAATGTGGACCATCTTTATGGTGAAGTGGAAAAATATATTTATACATTTATTGTGAAATCAAAAAAAAAAAATTAATGCTTCTATACAACAATCCACTGCAGCTGCACAAATCAAATTAAGGCTTTGTGCTTTACATGGAACCCTTTATGTGTTCCTGAAGAAGTGTTATAAACTTTAGATTGACATTTGGGCCATCCATTGACACTTGTATAAACTTAGAGACTCGAAGAGGAGAAATACCATCCAAGAAATGCTTCAGTAATTTTTCAGCTGTACTTCTATCGAAAAAAACACTGTCCAAGCAATGACTGACAACAACTTTATGATTTGCCTTGTCCCAGAATCTGAATACAATGTCAATTTGCCCTGTTTGAATAACTTTATTCAATGCCTCATCAAAACAAATTACAAAGTTGTTACATGATTTTAGGCGGTCCAGTAAATTGTTATGAAAGAATGGAGCCAAGCCATGCACAATGAAGTATGCAGCCTTGTCTCCACCAAGAGTAAAGACACTGGCAATGGAACACTCAGTAAACATCAATTGAAAAATTGTACTTAAATTATTGCACGAATTGAAATACATTTTACTGTCAACAACTTGCAAAGCCCGGATGACTTTTACCTTATTTATATTAACTTTCATAACAAAAGTGTTAGGGTTTCTTCGAGCCACTACACTACTTTCACTTTTGGCAACACTTTTCTTCCTGCGGTTTTACAATTTCCGATGAAACTGAATGTGACATGAATTGTAATTTCCCTGACTTTTTTTTAGCTTCCCTGACTTTCCCTGGCTTTTCAGACCGTAGGAACCCTGGATATTGGATGACTAGAAGGAAAGAAGAAAATTCTGGGAGCTGAAGGAGGTAAAGGACAGGACGCATTTGGGGTCTAAGTTCACTGACCTGTCATAACTCATAAGAAAGGACACATAATATTACTTGCTTTAAAGGAGTTATAAAATTTATTTTTATGTTGTGTTGCATAATAAATACAAACCATGTCATTTGTTTTATGATGTGTTGTAAGTAAATACTAGTAAATACATTATATGCTTTTTTAGTTCTGTATTTTCAATAAAGTATTTTAGTGTGAAATCATCTTTTTTTTCTATAAGATCAATTATCTGGATTTTCTACTCTACAGACAAACTTAGGACCTAATTAGTCGGGATGATTGGGGCTCTACTGTAATTATTAAACAAAGCTTCAGTAGCATCGATTCGTACAGACCATCTGGTTTATGATAAACTTTTTATGACACAGGTGTTTCCTTTCCGGTTATCTTTAAATGTGGACCATCTTTATGGTGAAGTGGAAAAATATATTTATACATTTATTGTGAAATTAAAAAAAATTAATGCTTCTATACAACAATCCACTGCAGCTGCACAAATCAAATTAAGGCTTTGTGCTTTACATGGAACCCATTTGACCAGAATGTTTATTTCTCAAAATATAGCTTGCACACCAGAATATATGCCACTCATATTACTGGCGTTATCGTGTGACCATTACCTGCATTTTGCAATACTTATGTCATAAAATTCCAAAGTATTTCGTAGAATGTTGAATAAGTATTTTCCATCGTGTTATTCAGTTGGAATAAATTTTAAAAATCTCTCAAAACATATTTCCATTTTAGTAGGGCTCTTTCTGCGAGTAATATGATTTTAAGTTTGAGCTGAGCTGGTCATTTAAGCTAGGGATCAAGATCGATAAGTTGTAGGCACGTCATTTTTGAGCTTTAACTTGAAGTACGTACAAATCTATTTTTAAAACGCAATGGTAAGCATAGGCAATTTAATTTAGATGTTATTGGTAGTTCCACTTATAAATCATTCGGTAACTTATTTAATTGTTAAATTTAATAGCAAATTTCACATTAATAATGTAATAGAGCTCTAAAACTATTTTAGATCGGTAACATTAATCAATATTGTTTTCCATTTTGAATTAGCCTCGATTCAAATTGCATTTCCATGACAAAGCTATGAAAATAAAAGTAGCTATATAGTTTACTAAATAATTGAATAATCATTATTTTTATTATTTTCACCTCATCCCTTTATAAAATAATAATTTCAGTAATATTAACAATTTAACATCAAGAATATATTATAATGATTGTTTTCAAACTTAAGATATTTAAAACTTGTATTAATTAATATGTTTAACTACACAACTAGCATTAGTTTAGTTACTATTTAGTTATAGAATTATGTTAGATAACCTGTCTAAAATCAGTGTTGATCAACATTGCAATTTGAAATAAATATTTTACCAAACTTAGATTTAAATAAAAAAAGCATTTAATATTTCATATTGTTTACTAGAAATATTATTTTAATCATCTAATTTTTCATTTTAAAATATGAACATCAACTTTTATAAGGATTAAAAATTGAATTGAAATAAATTTTGTAGTATAACAATTTCTAGCGAGAGCCCATACAACGCAAATGTGCAGAGGAATGGAATTGGAACAGAAATTGGGACAGAAGATTTGATCAAGCGCGATTATTAAACTAAGGACTAATAAACGAAATATTAAACATTTCAAATTTCTAACTGTTTGTGATTCTTATGTCTTCCTATAGGGTAAATAAAGTTTCGGAAGAATATTTTGAGGAAATATTATCTCAGTGAAACATAATTTTATAAAAAATTAGTGTAATTTTAATATCTTTAAAGAAATGAGTGTTGAGACTATTTAACTATTTTTTTATATTATATTTTTATTTGAAAGTTGTTCTTATTTTTAAATCATGATTTTTTTAAAGTGTTATTTCTAATTTGAAAACCAATATTTCCATTTTATGTTTGTTTTTATTAATAACATTTTAAATATACTTTTTACTTTTAAAATAAACTAATATATACTCTTAGCATTTTAAAATTATGAATATACTCAAACTCGGGAGCGTTTTGAAATACTTGGCTCAAATTAAATAACCTGGGCTCGCAGAGCCCTAAATTTTAGTGTACCTCGTGAATGATCATAGTAAGTCCATATGAGTATTAACAGAATATGAATCAATAATGAATTCATGATAATTCACATTTTTTATTTAAGATATCATCCGCATTATAACTTTAAATCCTATGTCTATATTTTCTACCCTTCAAAAGAAAATCAAGTTCTATATTTTGTGAAGAGATATTTTCTACAAAATAATATATGAGATCGGGAGTAATCTTCTAATCAGCTCAATCACTATTATTATTTAAGTTCAAAGCAATTTTTGATATTTCTGATACCTCTATTACGTTATTTTCTAAAGAAATAAATTACTTCGGCAGCAGCCTGACATGCAACCACCCGTATCTTATTCACCAGAACTAAAATTTTCTGTACGATATCCTGATTGTTCTGAAGCATTATTTTTATTGTGGTTTTCTGGTTTGAATGTTCAGATAAATTGGTAGAACAATTTTTACTATTTTATTTTATTTTATTTTATTTTATTTTTGTAACTATTAAGTTGAGTAGTGACTCCATCATTTTAGTGCCTTTTCTTTTACCCATCTTTATTTTTGCTTTTCTGATCTTGACTAATACATTCTCTTACATCCATCAGCCATTTTTAAGCTAAATACAGCCCAAACTAAATATATGTATCTAAATAAGATGTAATAAGACTGAAATATTTTATATTATGTACTAATTTTACAATTTCAGTTCTGTGAGAATTAAACACTTAGCATTCACTTTATTAATGAGCTATCTCACACATAATAACTTAGTATTCAGTAAGTATTTCAAGCTTGCACCAGAGATTCTTAAAATAAAAAACTGTTATTTGTATGGGTGTAACTTGTACGTCATGATTGGCTGAATAATCTTATCAGAGCATGCACAAAAATGATGGATGAGACTGCCAATGACAGGGGGTTCGGGGTTCAAATCCTAGTTGGGTGTACCAAGGGTGGTTTCCAAAATGGTTTTCCACTCTTCCTGTAGGCAAATTCGAGTACAATTCCTAAATGTGAACCTTTCTCATCCCTAACTCATAAGACATGATGATAGAAAAAACTAATTGACAACCAACCACTGTTAAACATTGAGATTATTTCATTATATCATCCCATATTGAACAAAAGAGTGCATTTGGTTAGTACAAGATAACAGTAGAGTACATTGGCTTAGTACAAGATGACAAAAGATATTCACTGGCAAATGAGCAATATGATATTTAAGAAGTGTTTAGACCCGTTTTGGTGGCCACATGGTTTAAGGCGCTACTCTTGCAATAGACTTGACTGCCGATGACGGGGAAATTGTGGTTTGATCCCAGCTAGGTAGACTGAGGGTGTTTTTTCCTTAATGGTTTCCCATTCTCTATCCATGTAAATGCGGGTACAACTCCTCTAAATTCCACCTTTCTTATCCCTAATTCATTAAAGTTATGAGTACATAAGCATACAACCCAAATGAATAGTAAGGCGTGGTGCAATTTAAAAAATGTGTTTGAATGCAAGAATATATTCTACTTTCATTTTTAGAATATACCAAGGTGGTAGTTGCCCATTAATTTTGGCAAATGAATACAATATGTCTGTTCAAAAATTTAAAACACAAAACGTCAAGCTTTGTAGGAAATTTCATTTAAATAGGACGTCATCTTTACCTACACAAGCATTTTTGAAAGAATAATTTTGTCACAAGACATGTAATCCAATCTAAAGTAATTTGCTCATCTTACCTTTGCTAACTTCAGCTCATAAATAAGAGTGATTAGTTTAGCACATTTTAGCTAAAGAATAACAAATATGCCTCTATTAAGTGTAATTGCCTAATGTAATAAAAATGTTTTTAAGGTGACTCTGAAAAAAATTGTAAAACCATTTGTTTTTAAGAATATTTTTTTTTAATTTGTTCAGCATAAATTATAATATACAAATAATATAAAAACACAAACATGTTAATAGTATACACATCTCGATAACTTAACAATGACAAATTATAGTGTACTTGGCATTTGAAAATTACATAAGAAAACCCCAATTTCTCAGGTTAACTAACAATAGAAAGAAAATGCCAGATCATTAATTAATTATTCCTGAGTAAATTTAATTTTCAAATTGTATCTGTATATAGTTCATGCGCCTACTGGAATAATTCACCATAACCCTGTTGTTTCATAATTTAGGGCAGGTTGTTTTAAAATGTGTAGCTCCCCACACTTGAAGGAAAAAATGAGTAAATATATCTACAACAAAGAGTAAAACTGAGCAGAATTGTAAAATTTAACAAAACATAATAACTGGGCCCTGTTTAATCTTACTATTAAAAGGTGCAGAATATAATTTATCATACTTAAAAGATATAATGCATTCCTTCAGATAAAAATTATTTAAGTAACAAATTGATTAAAAACAATAATTATTTTCTCCGTGAACACTACAACACATAATAACAAATTATGCATATAACTTAATATTAAGTGCCACTGCTGCAAACTTTCAACTATTGATGTTGATATTTTATGTATTTTGTAAAACCATAAAATAATTAAAACGACCATAAAAAATGTCTAAATAGTCATATTTTTATACATATTACAGAAAATATTTGAGCATTGGCAGCTAGGAAATTGTGTAAATATTGATTTTTCATTATAAGAAATATAGATGAAAACAATAGTCCCATTCTTCGTCTGAGTAAAACAATTTTGAAGATTGTCTTAAACATTTTTTGATAAAGGGGGAATGAATATTTCTAATCTATTTAAAAAAGCTTAAAAGTACAGTAACACTTTTATAAAGATCAATAACAGATATTTTAGTGAATAGACATAGACATATCAATCAAAGTCCAGAGGGTGAAAGTTCCTATTTTTAGACAAAACAAATCTATGTCCTCAAATTATATTTTTGTATGTTATTGCTTCAAATAATATTATTCTTAATATTACCCAATGAATTTTGCAGTTTCCCATGGGTATATCAACAAAGTACTCACTACCACCATTCTGACCACCTTTACACATCAAATAATAGACACAAAATTAGGGATGGAGACTCTCAAATCCTCGAATTATATAGTAGTCAAGAGATTTGAGAACCATAAAATCTCAAAACAGTATCTTGAATATGACCTTTACTTCAAATAACAATTTCAAGCAATTGGTAAATGGAAATATAGAGACAAAATCATAAAAAATGACTAAATTGTCTTATTAAAATTAATTTGGAGAAAAGTGTTCTCTTAGTTGTTTATGACATAATAGACATGACAGATAAAATATCATTTGTCAGTGGCACCAATCCTTAAACACTAATTTTCAATACTTTCACTTTAACTAAAATTGTACATTTTTAAAGATTCAAATTTGGATTCGAGATTCAAAAGAAAATTTAAGATTCAGATTCGAGGTTTGAAAGAAAATTTAAGATTTGGATTCAAGAAATATTGACATGTGTAAGCACTAGAAACATAGTTTAGTCGGTAGCATAGGATTCTACCAGTCTAGAGATCACAGGTTCAAATCATTTCATTACTATTTTTTTTTTCCTATTGAAAACCTTAGCTTTCCAAATCATAAAGAGAATGAATTTGAGACATTTTTTATTCAACTTATAAATATGTATGACGAAATGAATCGAATCTAAATCAAATATTATGCTTTAGAGAAATTTTGAATTGTATTTGGATGGCATCTGAGGTAAAATAAAATTAGAGTCGGATCCGAATTGAATCCTAAACTCTTTATTTTTTTCCAAATCAAAATGGATGCTTGTAAAAAAAATTGAATATTTTAAATAAAATTTTGTTAAATATTCTATTGTGCTATGTTTTTGAATCCAATCCAATAATAAAATATTTCAAAAAATGTTGATAGTCACTTAATGAACATTTTATGGTTCACTAAAAAAAATAATGTAATCAAAATACCTAACCTAAAAAGGTTGAATAACATACACTTTAGACTAGTCACTATGGCAACGCGTATTTTAACTCCCAGATAATAGTTATCAGCTACTTAAACCTCTCGATAAAAAAGTAATGGATAAATACATTTTTACATTTATAAAGATTCAAATTTGGATTCGAGATTTGAAAGAAAATTTAAGATTTGGATTCAAGCAATAGAGAATTCTACTAATCTATACACAAAATAAATATGCCTTGTCTTTACCTCCCAAGACTACTTATTTCACTTTATTAAGAAAACTTGGCCACTTTATAAATAGTATGTGTTTTTGTTTAAGCTTAGCTATCATTTAAAAAATGCTAATGCTAAGCATTATTATTGTGACTTAGGGCCAATCTTATGACTACCAGATAAATTGTCAACCAGATACAAATATTTATCATCTAAATTAATATTTACCTGGGAGTTACCAGACCAGCCCTTAGAGAAACACATTATTATTGTAAGAAAAAGAAAAGGTTTGAAAGTGTGATGATCGTGTCATATGTAGTGTATGTGGCTTACAATAGAACTGTAGGTGTTAGGAAAAAGGTGATGATGTAATGTATATGAGAATTATCATGAACATGCTAAATTTAATAAGCAGACACCATTCATTCATTCATTCATTTATTCATTCATTCATTCATTCATTCAGAAATTTTTGGTCCCATTTTTCAAGTTTACCACCTTATATCGATAAAAAAAAAGATGTCAAACAAATGAGAAAATAAAGCACAATCCTGCACATAGCCCCCAAAAGAGCACACATTTCTTAGAACAAGCCCAAAATATCAGACTCCTAAACACAACTCCAAAATAACACATTCCTAGACACAAGCCCAAATAAGATACGCCTGGACACTAGCCCAAATTAATACAGTTTTTTTGAACACAGCCCAAAAATAGCACACATTTCTAAGCACTATAAAAAAATTCCTGATCATAGCCCCACAAAAAAACTCCATCCTGAAGCTAAACTCAAAATAAGACATTCTTGAACACAATATTAAACTGAACATGAACCCAAAATAGCATACTCTTGAATAAAACCCCAAAATAAAACACTCCTGGACACAACCCCAAAATCTTGAGCACAGCCCAAAATAACACACAATTCTGAACACAATCCCCAAATAGAACACACTCCTGGACCACAATAAGTAATTTGTGACCCGGTTGCCTTGATTGTATAAGATTGAAATCAAACTTCCTGCAATTGTCATTACCCATTATACAAGCTTCTCTGTAGCAATTATGAGCCAAACACAATCTAATAGCATCAATCCAAGCTTAGTGGTAAAAGCACAAGATAGTAATTTTGATGCAGAGAAAAAATAAGAAGAAAACAAGGTTGTGTTAAGTTAATTGAACGCTGTATTAAGAGGTTTCACTATAGCTATACTTTATGATAGAAATATTGATTTAAAAGTTAAAGGAGTATGTACAATTTTAGCAAATGTAAAGGTGACAGCCTCGGAGAGTTTCATAAAAGAAACTCTGAAAACCACTCATTCTGTAACTGTAGCTATTGGAGAGTAAAAAAAAAAATTGTCAATTTATATTACATATAAATGTGAACAAAATTTGTGAAACGGTCCTTTTAAGAACTAAATAATTTAATTTTATTAAGTTTTTGAAGATTAAATGCCGCTAAAGGCTTGTCATCGCCGGTGGTCTGGCATAAGCTTTTGGGATGAAGCCATACTTGCGAGTTTTTGGGGCATACGCCCATAACCACCCGTCGACAGTTTGATTGTTGAGATCAGCATAGATCCAGTCTCCTCGCCTTACAGACAAGTCATCAGGAGCCTGTGCCTATAACACAAACAGTTATTTAACTATGCAGAGCTTATATCTGTTACCGTCCAAACCCTATTTCAGGACAAACTAGATCGGACTAGGCCAAATTGATACATCCTGCCGCTTGAAGAATAAACCGATATAGACTGATGAGTTTAGGTAATACCAGTTTTCATCCTTCTTAACCCATACGATGAATCGACCTTGGACATGTTTCATTGTGCACAGTTCACTAGCAAATGTTGTTAGCTAACCTAAACTAACCTAACCTAACCTAACCTAGACTAAACCTGGTTTGGCCTAGTAAAATTGAAAGCTGTATTAGTTTATCCTATGAGCTAGGCCAATATTTCAGGATTAACTAATTTAGACTAGGCTAAACCAGTACAGCCTGAGGCTCTTAAGATGTATCAATTCAGCCTAGTCCGATCTAATTTGTCCTGAAATCAGGTTTGGATGGTAACATATCAACATATAATGTATATTTCCTGTTTCAAATATACTTAAACTTGTCCCAAGTGATTAATTAATTTAAAATATTCAATTATAAGGTAGATAAATTTCCTAGGATTCTGATAAAGTAGTGGTATGAAAAATAATATTAATATTGAAAGAATTTTTACTGTATTATAAGAAAGTGATTATAGGCCAGTTTCATGGTCAGGTGGTGTGGTGCTATACTAAATACAAGATGACATCTACTTAAACTCAAATGGAATGGCCCAGTTTCGCATGTGAAACTGGCCCATTCTATTCTGATATAGGTAGATGTTGTTCTGCATTTAGTGTAGCGCCACACTTTAGGCATACTCAATCTGACTCTGTAACTGGCCCTAATACTATGAATTGTTTTAACCATCTAAATATATGATCCATTACAACTTAGGAACAAGAAAGAACTTCAATCAAAAGTGATTTAAATTAGGTATATTCCTAGAACTGATTACTAATTTATATTTTTTATGTTTGGAAATAAAAAGTAACATATTATAACATTGTTGGTTTCATAGGATATGTAACCAAAAATATTAGTGAAAATTAGTTGGAAAGAAGAAATTAAAATTTAGACAAGAAAAGGTGACTTACGATTAAAATGAATGCTTAAATGAACCTCTTTCTAATACCAATTTATAGTTTTAAAATAATGTAGTTGAATGTTTTATATTATATTTAGGCTTGAAACATTAAAATCTTTTTGAGTTGTCAGAATGTAACTATGACCCATATGGACAGAAATATTGTTTTTATATTTACCAAGTATTTTTTAAATTGTTTAATAAGTGGTGGAACGAGGTCAACTCAGCCTTACGAGGACAAATGAGATACAGGAATGAAAAAGTAGTAGTTTCGGTCTAGAAAACTGAACTTAATGGCTGAAGGGTTTGTTGTGCTGACCACCTCCACAAAATATGGCACTATCTTTGCCAACAGATGGCGGCTGTTCAGTTGGTATGTCTTGATTGTGGGATGACACTGTTGAGTTTAGGACATTATATTTATTATGTATTTAGTGTACCTATCAACCTCATAAACAAAATATGGGCATTACTTGGGGAAACATGATATGGGTGCAGCCATTTTGAGAAACATGCAAACTTTTTAAACTCTCAGAATCCCTGCTGGGTACTGCCAGTTGATGGGACTATTGAAATGTAATGGGCCTCTTAGGCAATATCAAATTAATAGAGCTTCACGGATAATCCAGGGTCAGATAAAATGGCTTTTATTGTATTAAGCAAGAGGTAATAACATTATTTATTGTTTTTTTCCATCAAATTTCACTACCTTTTAGGAGCGCATGCACACACACAGACACACACATATATAAAACACTAATATTGTATGGCTGAGAAAGGTAGAATATTAAGAAAATGTTGTCATATTTGAATGGAAGTGGGAAATCATTTAGAAAAAAAATCACCCTCAATACACCCGATTGGAATTAAAACCCGGATCGCCCCTTCCCATCTTCAGTGATCCAATCTTCAATGAAAGTGACACTTTAGCTCATACAACAACCAAACCGAGTGGAAGTAAATGTTGATCTAGCTTGAGGCAAAGGTAGGTCCTTAGGTGAGTAAAGCAGGTGGTGCACCTGTAATGTATTGATGGGTAAAGGGTGCAGGATGGCACTGGAGGTCTGCAAACATGAGAGGCCCATTGCTGCTATGTTCTGAGAAGTAAAAATAGGTGATGAGACAATTGAATCCTATAATATTTGAGAGATTCATAATAATTTCAAAAAAAGTATCTCGATTACAAGACCTTTACTTGAAATGATAATTTCAAGCCATTGGGAAATGGAATTATATAGGCTTGTGTAGTTGGGAGAGTAAAATAATCACAAAAAGGAAAAAAAATTGTATCAAAATAAATAATTTACTTAAAAAGTGTTGTATTTGTTGTTTTTGACATAATCGACATGACAAAACCAAATAGCATTTGTCAGTGGCGACAAGCCTTAGACAACCTTTTTTTTTTAATTTGATTTGAAATATGTTCACTTTTGCTAAAATTGTACATTTTTAAAGAGTCAAGGATTCAAATTTAAATTCAAGATTTGAAGGAAAATATAAGATTTAGATTCAAGAAATATAGGTTTTGACCAATCTTTAGTAAAATAAATGATGTTGTGCACAGCACAGACTTTCTTGTTCCTTTGCCTAAAAATGAGGAGTTACAAAGAAATAAGGTCTCCTAACATAAACGTGGTGGTAGTTTCAGAAGTGATCGCGACCACACACATATTATAAGTGTCATTTTGGTCATTGTGCTATTTATAAAAAATAAATAATTGAAATTTAACGTATCAAGAGGAAGCCGTATTTCTGACAGCACAAAGGGATGAAAATGAGCAAAATACCAGTTCATTTACTTTATCTAGTACGACGAAAGCTTAGTGATTGTAAATATTGTAAGAATTTAAAAAAAGTTATAACACCATTTAGTTTCAGAATTCCAACAAATTTGTCAATTATAATATTAATTGTGAATTCTAGAAAGTGAGCACAGGTGACTCAGGCAGGGGTTAGACCCCACATGCAGTAAATGATCCCCACCGGGGAGTAGAATGCTGCACTGCCCGCAATATTGCCGAACTGTTCATTGTCAATCCAAACACATCCATTAGATAGTGTAGTATACATTTTATCGCTACCGCCACTGTGTTGATGTGTGAAGATGTGCAGTGAGTATAAGTGATATAAGATGCGAAATAAAATTGGTAGGAGCTGGGCTGAAATCAAAAAACATGTAGAAAGCCCACTAGTACCTAAAGGTGGATGGATACATAGATAAGGAAGGATACCATTTGGCAAATGTATGCAATTGCTGAGAGAAAAATAAAACTGGTTGTACCATTTATTGTGGAATGGGCCGAGGTGGCTTTTATGACCACAAAATTCTTTGTGTTGAGTGTACAGACTTTAAAGTGTATTGGGAGCAAGAAACATGGGACTGAAATTAATTATATGGACAATACTTAAGGCTGTAGTGTAAAATCTGATGGAAACCATCAGTGGGATTCTGAGGCAACTTAGAAGATAAATTAACTGCCCTTATCACAGATACTCATTCCAAAGGTAGCTAGAGTGTAGAGCACATGTGATTGGCATTTTATTGGGTGTATAAAATCCAAGCACATCTGATTGGCACTTTATTGGGTGTATAAGCTCTAAGCAAAACATCAACTGTAGACCTTGGACATTTCAGTGACTCTACAGCTGGTTTTTCAGTCATAATTCTGACCTGAGCTGTTAGGAAGAGGTCATATATTCATGCATGAAAGATGATTAAAGAGCTGTGGTGAGAACCAGTGGCGCACCCACGGGGAGGTTGGGAGGGCTAAGTGGGCTAAAGCTTCCCCACCTCCCCTCAACCCCCCTGATCCATTTTTTCTTTTTTTAAATTTAGCTTGATTTAAGATTTTAGACTATGGAGAGTTTAATGTCATTGAAACTCCCCTAGAAAACAAGGGTAATTTTTGAGCAATACTAAGAGCACGTATTGAAGCAGAGGACAATGTGCTACAAAATCACTTATCAACTTGTGGTTGAAATGCTACATACATTAATTAGAATATTCAAAGTAAAATTATAGATGCTTGTGATTTAGTTATTAAAAGGAAAATAGCATCTGAGGTAAACAGTGCTAAATGCTGACGAAACCACCAATGTGTCAATTGTTGGACAATTAACTCTTTGTGTGGGCTATGTGAAAGAATGTAAAATAAGTGAACAGATTCTCAGTTTAAGCATGTAAAAAATCTCAGGGGAGAATGATTGGTTGTAGCCGCTGCTATGAGTGGTAGATTGAATGTAACACAGGCACACACATCTAAAAGCCACCCTACTGCAATCTATGTCCATCATGTTTATCATTGCTTGAATTTAGCTATTTAGAAGCAGCAGATGTACCAGCAATAAGAAATTGCTTTAAAACTATACAAAAAAAACTGTTCAAATTTTTCAATACCCCAAACTGTCAACTTGTTCTGGAGAAACATGTAAATAGCGTGACTCCTGAGATTCACAGAAAAAAGTTATAACAGTTGTGTCCCATCAGATGGGTTGAATGACATGATTCAGTCATGGTGATGGTTCAAGTTATGCTCCTTGTTGCAGAGCTTTAGAAGAAATCAAAACATGGGATGATGCAGACAAGTCATCAACTGTTACCCCACTAAGAACTGCCATTCAGCAAACAATTCATATTATCATTGTCATCATTATAAAAACTTCTAAGATACACTCTTCCCCTCAGCAAGAAACTACAAATAAACGATATTGAATTGGCATATGCTGTTGCCCATGCTGATAGTGTGAAGAATATCTAAGGGTAGTAGGAAGACATCTCAAAGGTGCAATGTTTCAGCCAATAGTGAGGAATAATATAACCGTCGGGCTGTTTACTTACCATGGATTGATACCCTCATAAAGACAATTTTAGACAAATTATTGTAACATCAAGACATATTTAAAAATGATGGTGTTTATTTCCATCAGAAAAACTGTTTTTGAAGAAGAGGCTGCGCAGTTTGTAAAATCGAGTAGATTTCACAATGATGATGTTTTCACTCTAAGTGTTAGAGTGCTAACTGCAGAACTTCACCTATGGCCCCTCATTAGATGACACAGAGACTTGTACCCAAATATATCCAATTTGTTGAAGATTTTTGCACCCTTCCAGTCTCAACAAGTACACCTGAGAGGTAATTTTTGACGTCAGGGCAGATCAAAACCTACCTTAGAAATTCAATGGGAAACATCAGACTGAACGGGCTGGTCAATTTATTTATACATAGAGGAGTTCCTGTAGACAGAGAAGAAATAATCTCAGTGCTCAGTACTAAAGGTTAAAGGAGACTGAACTTCATCTTATAATGACTCCGCACTGCAGAGTGAATGAGAAGCGCTTTTGTTGTGTTATCTGCTTCTTAATTTTACATTTAGTAAAATTAGGGTAATAGACTTTTCTTTTTCTCTCTTTAAAATGTAAAAAAGAACACATTTCTTTCTTCTATATTATTTAAAATGGACTCAAGTTACAGATTGTGTCAAATTCTGGTCAGAAGTATGTACTTACAGAGATACAATGGTTGAAAAGGTTTTAATAGAACTGTGATAACACCGTTAGTTATTCCCCAGCTACAAAGCATACGATGAGGAAAATGCTGCAATGACTGTGTTCTTTAATTCAAGCCCACTCCTCCCCCTCAAAAACAAATTCTGGGTGCACCACTGGTGAGAGCGGTGAAAAGTGCATGGGTGGGGGAGTTGGATATGCCCCTTTAACATGGTGAACATGATGTGCTAGTTTCAATACAGGAAGAGAGGGGTGTGAGATATAGTGAAGAGAATTATAAAAGAATGGCATTGCGAGATTGACCCAACCACATGATGTCTGCTCTGTCAGTGGTGTATTATAATTTAGGGAAAGGAATATATAGACCCAATCAGCAAAGTAGGTAGTGTGTCTGCCTACTGAGCTATGGGACGGCCAGGAACTTAATGTTGTGCCTGTCCTAATCTTAAGTTAGATTATAAGGTGTATGAAGCTACGACAGGCCTAGCAAGCCATTAGTGGAAAATATATGACTTGAATAAAAAACTGACCCAGGCCATAGGCTTAAAACAGTAATGGATGTAAGTAAATATACAGTCCATCAAGTATAAGAGTGTTGGAAGCTGACAGCTAACTAAAGTTACCAGATCTACTTTCATGTATCCATTCGTCAAACCATATGATCTGCAAGACCATATTATGTTGAGGTGTTATCACTTTTGGCAGTCATAACTTTCATTACAAAAAATTTGTTTTTAAATACGTTTATATTTTTTAACCATTTTTATATTATTGAAACACGAACTTATGAGAATAGTGTTTTGGATGTGTCTATTTTTATGGATGTGGTGTCTGTGTGTTCAACTAAAAATGCTTTACAAATGATAATGTCTAAAAAGCTGTGTTCTCTTCCTAAATTAAGATTGTGAATCAGATGAAATGAGGATGGTTGATGATGTCATACAAGTCATGTTTGGTTGTGTTCATGTGCATGTATTTACCAAAAAAAACTTTTATTTTGAAATTAATATATTTCTCTAAGTTAGAGGAAAACATTTATTTTATAATTTATGGTGATGTTATTTAGACCAGAGAAGGGTCTGGAAAGATATTTGTACAGGATGGAAGTGGCACCTAATTCCTTTAAAGATCAGCAATGAAAGCAACTACACAGGCAAATAGGAGAGCATGGGAAGAAGGTAAATAACTGTGTTGTTGGAATGGCTCACATTAAGTAGGCACAAGCTCGAACATACAAAGTTCCAAGTCTAGTGGAGAGGTCCTTAATCCCTACATTGCTTGGGCAAAGACAGCCGGGATTTTGGGATCACAAGCAAACCAGCCAATAAAACAGCCTGGCCTGGGGTCATACTGAGTAATAAGGATGAACCAGGTGGGATGACCTTGTATCATCTGACTAACCACTGTGCTTTAGATGATGAGTATGACAAAATTATCATTTCTAAACCAGGAAGCGCCAGTAACAGAAAGAGGGGGATCACAAACAACATAATGTGATGCCTACTGTCAGCCCATAGGAGACCAATTTTAGAGATAATGGACACATGTATAGGTCTTAGGTTGAAGTAAGCATATAATGGTGTTAATAACAAGCTTCCAAAATGGGATAGAGGGTATACCAAGGTGCATTATCACCAATCCCCTAAATGGCTGTAATGAATACAGTTCATCCCTTTGTCTTAGTCTATATCAGCGGTTCCCAACCGGGGGTACGCGAGAGGCCATTAGGGGGTACGCGAAACTAAAACGGTAATGGTGGCCACCAGCTAAAAAACAAAAGAATTTAAAAAGATGAAAAAGAATTTTAAAAAGTAGGTAGAGGTTTTTAATAATAATGTCAGTTGTAATATTGGCCTTCCTATCAATAAAATCTTCGATGAAAGAGGGGTTGAGTCCGCTGGAAGAATCGGCCTTCCCTCCTCCCACCCGCGCCCAACCCCTCGCCCATATCCCTCCGCTCAGGATTGGCGCTCTCCTTCCTTGTGGCTCACCCTTCCTCAGTGTTTTAGATTTAATTGTTGACGCGTGCCAGGCTGTGCATAAAAACAAATAATTAATTAATTTGTGTTGTGTTGTGTTTAACTTTTGGTTGTGGGTCTTTGTATTGAGTCATGTGCGTATTATTCCTACAATCCTACGTCAATTTTTCTATCAATCACCTCTATTCACGTGATTTGCGCTATGGATCAGTGGCTAAAAACTGGATCTGTGCGGAAGCAGGAGTTGACTGAAACACCAAATGAAGTACCGTGCACATCATCCGACACTGATTGGACCAATAATATGACACCACAACAGGTACAAGATCCAGTGCCAGACCAGGTGAGTAAACAAACTGCAGTTTCTTCTTCTTCTTCAGAAAATAATAAACAAGAAAAGCTTGGACAGCTACATCAATTATTAGTTTTCATGTATAGGAGAAGAGGACTGCCCTAAGTCTCTCTGTGTTTGTATGTGGGGAAGTATTAAGCAACGGTTCAATGAAGCCTTCTTTGCTCACACGGCATTTACATACCAAACATCCCGAGCACAAAGATAAAGAAAGATGCCACGTATTTTCGATGGTTGAAACTTCAGAGTTATGTAAACGTGAAAACATATTTTGAATCTTCCAAAAGTGATTCTGTCAAAGCTACTGAGGCTTCATACTACATTGGCTATCGTATTGCGAGACGAGGTAAAAACCACACCATTGGGGAAAATTTAATTTCACCTCAAAGATGCTGTCAGATGCATGCTTGGAGAGGAAAGTGCTCATAAAATGAGTTTAATACCTTTCTCAAATAACACGGTGTCTCGAAGAATACGGGACATGTTAGACGATGTTAGAGCACAGAAGTCACGTCAAAGATTGTGCATTTTTTTCTATCTAAGTCGACGAAAGTCGACGCAATATTCTGTGCTACTTGTAATTGCTAAGTACTTGAAAGACTTATAATTTGAAGAGAATCTCCTTATTTGTCACCCATTGAAGGGTCGTATGTCTGGTAAAGACGTATTTGAAGCAGTTCTAAGTTCTAAGACTCTTTTGCTGATACACCTTTAAACACGAAGTACTACAACAACAACAATAATAATAATTTAATTCACACCACTTTAAGGCACTAGTTTACCACTCAAAGGGTTTGCTGAAAAAATGTGATGTGAAATTGTCAATATTGTTTTTATAACAGTGGTGCTTTATTTTCTATTATTTTAGAGTTGTGTCAAAACTTACCTTGTAGTCGTACAACATGACCAGTTCTGTTCCATGATATCTTAAATCATCATTTGATGGTGATGTTAGCAGATGTGCATTAGTTGACGATGGAAAATTGTTGTTTACATTCTGGTTGTTACTGTTGTTTAAGTGACCTGAAAAAAATAATTCTATGATTTGTCTAGTTTAATTTAAAATATTAGTTATACTGCCATAATGCTAATAATAAATCGCATCAATAGAAAAGTTGAGAGAGAATCAAATTTTCTCATCAAACCACAACAATTTTTATAATAAAATGTCAGAGTTAGATTGATGTAACAGAACACATTTTTTAAATATATAAAATTAATTTTTCAGAAGCTATTTGACTTAACTGATATGATATAAAATCATAAATATCCCCCTCACCCTGCCTTAAAAAAAAGTAGAAAATCTGTGGCTGAGATTACTGAGACTGTTCATTATTTTAACCTCAAGATTTTTAAGAAAGTTTTTATTTGAATTGTCAAGGTGGCATTTAAATCAGATACTAGATAGTGAGAGACAAAATTCCAATATTCTAATTATCTCATCAATATTATGGTTAAAAGTAACTGTAATATAAACTGTGATAATTAAATAAACACAATCTTATTATTCAGTGAATATTCTTCAAGTTATTTAAACCTCAAATCCTTAAAGATAAATGAAATTTGTTTCATCCTGGGCTAGTCAGATTGAATTTATGGTCCCCAGGAACAAGGGCTGAATTCTTTGTTGCCCAATTGGATGCTAGATGACAATATGGCCACAAAGTTAAAATTAAGTTTTTATTTTCCAAACAGTAAGAGAGACTAAGGATGTTTATTAGAGGCAGTAACTGGGAGTTTTTTTTATCTAGCTCAGACTGAAAACCATGAAAGGATTAAGAAGAAATGAATCTTGGGTTGCTTGATGTATAATTGATGGATTGATATCCCGGCATATTTTTTGTGAATAAGCCAGGTCGATATCCCAACCAAAGTAGTAAGGAGTGGGGGGAAAGCAGGACCAATAGGGAAGTTCTGGCTGAAAGTGTAAGCAGAAGTATACTGAAATTGTAGTTTTGGTTTCTAGCCACCTCTTTTCTCATAGTTGTGGAGCTTCAGAATTGGATTGTCATGTACTATACCCTATCAGTTGACTCTAAGACCAATAGCAGGTGAGCAGAGGTTGTATTACCAATGTAGGAGTCAAAGATACTGGCAAGTTATAAAAGGTTATCAGGGTGTAGGAGTAAAAAGCAATGAGCAGCAGAACAAGGTTAACAGTGGATGCATTGTGGAATTCACAATAAAACAGAAAAAAGGAAGAGGGGTAGTCCCTTATCCCCCATTTAATTTGGTTTAATTTAAAGGTCATGTTTTGACCTGTAAATCTGGCCAGTGTTGACTTACAATCATACACGCACAAACAATAGTTTATATAATTTAATTTAGTCCATAGTATGTTAGTCAAGATTAAAATCACTTTGTTCACAAAATTAATTCTTATCAGTGATTGGTCCTTATTCTTGATGATAGAACCCACCTTGTTTACCTCTTAAGATTAAGGGACTTCAGTTGGTCCTTGACCATTGTGTGGGTGACTGTAGCTCTAGAGGGAATAAAACTAATATGTTATATTGGTTTGTGCTCTTCTACTTTGTATTTGGAAAATTATTACAAAAATATTTGAGAAATTCATTAACTTATTTTAAATTTCCCTGAATTCTTCCTGTCCCACCAAATTCCATAACAGTTCCACGTTTTCACTGTTTCCATGAGCATATCAACCCTGTCTTTGTATTTATGAGTGTTTTCGGTCTTAGTTGTAAATATAGATTTACTACTCTTTTTATTTGTCTTGTGTTTACAGTGTGGCTCACCATAAAGCAATATCTAGAAGAATTTACTTCAAGGATTATCATAACAAAGATTACAAATTTTCACTTGTGAAGATACAACCTATATAAAAATTATGTTAGTAGATGAATGCATGAATACTATTAAGACAGGGTTTTTGATCTCTCTACCTTGGCTCATGATGTTGTAATTAAATGTGAGTACTTTTCAAGATACTAAATATCAGCCTCAATTCTTCCATGAATCCCAAATAGTATTTTATACAGTCTACTGCCATAGATAGGCCCTACTTGAAGAAGTGTAACCATAGTGTCAAGCAGTTTAAGTGTTGAAGTAATTTTAAAAAGTTCCAGCAAGGGGTGTGGCAGGTCACATAAGCACTATTTATTGTAACAGCAGTTGGCTGTCTGTGTTTTGGAAACATTAGTGTTCTTGAAGTAGATAATGTACTAATAATATGTGAAAAAGAGAAAAGGCTGGATAATTGGGATGTGTTAAGTGAGTAATTAAAAATACAAAATAAAGAAAAAGGAATGTCTCAAATTACCCACATCAGTGGCCGCATGGGCTAATATTTCACTTTTGCAATAGATTAGACTGCTGAAGGGGAGATCAGGGTTCGAATCCTGGTCAGGTGTACTGAGGCTGTTTTTTACAAAACTGTTATCCACTCCCCTTCCACGCAAATGCGGGTACGCTTCCTCTAAATTCAAACTAACTCATCCTTAAACCATTAACATAATTAATACATAAGCATAATTATTTACCCAAACGCGTAGTAAGACCAAGCTAAAAAAGTCTCGAATGGCATTCACAAGAATGTATTCCAAACACCAATTATTTATTATCATGTAAAATAGTCTCAAAAAAACTAATTTTAAACAAAATTGTAAAAGCTTTTCTAAAATTTAACTTTTTTTAAAAAATCTTTTATAAATTTACTGTTATTAAATGATTCTTTAATAAAAATAAATAAACATAATTTTTATAATGTAAAAATCTCAACAGATAACCATTTTGAATGGAAACAATAGAAGCATCCTAAAATAGTCAAATTGTTAAAAAATCAGTCATCAGTAAACTACCCTTTGACAAATTTTCCCCTAAAAAACAAGTACCCATAGCGTTTCATTTGTAATTAGACCAACATACATTTTAAACATAATCTTTAGAGCGGTTTTAGATATATTTAGAATTTTTGGAAATCAATTTTCAGCAAACAGCTCTTTAATGAATTTTTACTTAATATATAAAAGTATAGTGTTATTTGTCAGGTAAAACACTCCCAAAATATAAAATTTAACCGTTAAGAGCCATTTTCAAAAAATTTGTGATTCAAAAAAATAACTTCAGTAAAAAAATAAACTCCATGGTGTCAGCCCGCAATTGAGCCATGTCAACCCATTAAGCCATCTGATGGCGAAGATAGTGCCAACTTCTGCGAATAGAGGGTGTCTTGCGGTCAACACGAGCCTTTCGGCCACTAAGCTCAGTTTTCTTTAAAGGAGCCTCTACTTATTCATCACGAGTCTGAGTTTACCTTGATCCAGACCCACTGCTTCACAGGAACTCTGAAAGCGCTGGGGATTGAACCCATGACCTCTGGATCTATTGCCTGGATCTATGATCACTAGACTGCATAGGCAGTCCACTCATCAATAAACTACACTTAATTTGAAGGCTTGGGTCAAAATAAGATAAAAGCCCCGAGGTATTGTCCTATAATATTTAAATACCACGTTTGAACAAAATCCATCAAACAACTTCAGATCTGAAGCCAGGGACAGACAAAAAGACAGACAGACATGGGGACAAACATAATTGTAAAATTCACTTTTTAGGGTTCAGACACATAAAACAAAAGATTCAGCATAATCTCAAGGTAGAAAATTTTCATGACTGCCATACTTTATCTTGATATGAGAAATTGAAAAAATTAAACTGGTTTATAAGTTTGGTTGTTTTTCCACCTTTTGTTGTGGAAATGCTAATTTTTATCAACTCCTTGCTAAAACAAA
>CABFWB010003559.1:59082-76752 GCA_902151455.1 Timema bartmani | reverse complement strand
CAATAGCTCCTTCTTACCCCAGCACACCACCTTCAGACATAACTGAGAGCGAGGAGATTTGGCCAGTAGCTCCTTCTTACGCCAGCACACCACCTTCAGACATAAGACGCGGTGCTAAATATTATTATAATTTTGAAAATTCCTTAAATTTGTATTGCTTCGCGGAGATTCTGATGTGGTTTAACAATATCAACTGTTTTCCAAGGACTGTACCGTTTGAGTAATGTAATTGTAATTTATACGATACGCCGCACGTGTTGTAGATTATACCATCGATAGTATGGCTTGGAACAATACAGCTATTGTGTAGACCTGTAATTTGTTAGTATTTACATAACGTTACTACAAAGAAACATACTAGCCATTATGATGTAAAAAAAAATCGAAATAAACTATTGGTACCGATTTAGCGGATACGTTTTACCAACTTGAATGCTTCAACGAATAATTAAATAAATTAAAGTATATATATGTATAATATATAAAAGAGATTTTACATTATATGTCTCTTGGGGTAAAATTCTCGCCTCAGGATCCTATGCTCGTGGGTTAAAACCCAGCCACGATCGACGGATTTTTCTTGAGCGATAAAAATCCTTCAAAATAAAAACTTTTTTTAAAAAACTAATAAAGTTGTAAGTTTGCTAGTTATAACAACATTTATTTACTACCATAATATCTTTTGTTGCTACAATCGCAAAACAAAAAACATATTAGATTATTAATATATTTTGTTCTTTCAATAAGTTACGAAAAAGCCAATTATACAGTAATTCTTAGGGAAGTATTATCAGAGTCGTTCGATAACACTTTTTATTGATTATATAGGATTACCAAGCAATTAATAATTAAATTTCCGGATATGTTGACGTTATTGACTTTCAGCAAATATCTGCAACTAAGAACTTTCTTCTAACTGTCAGATACTACTCTTCCGACTATGGATGTAGGGATAACATTAAGTACCGGTATCGAAAAACTTTTCTGCTTCGTCTGCTTGGGGGACTTTTTTGAGTTGACTACAAAAGATTCTTTTGTTTAGTTTGTGATGACCGTCCTCATTCGTAAAGGACTGGTCGCTACTGAAAAACAAAGATGAAAGAACAGCTATGAGCTATAATAAGCTAAAAGAGATTGAGGGCGGTATGCAAGAACGTATAGTGAATGCTGAGTGGACCGATAATTTGGTACCGAGCACAATATCGCTCCTCCTATAATGACTCAAAACAAACCCACGCTAGTGTACACTTAGCATACACTTAAAGGACTGACTACACTTAGCCGCACCCCACCGTATTTTTCCGGTGGAATGCTATCCATGTTTTTAAATGCAAGCGGCTACACGAGTCTGCACCACACCGGCGCGGACGAATCGTCTAGAGAGCATTGCTCCGCACTTTTGGCGGTGCGGACCGTGTAGCCACTTGCTAGAAAATGCGGTGCGGTGCGGACCGTGTAGCCACTTGCTGGAAAATGCGGTGCGGTGCGGGTCGGCTCCGTATATCCATACCTTAGTCAAGTTCTTGCATACGGCCCCGAGTGCTAGAGTTGCTTATTTATTGCTTGTCATGCGGAAAATGAGTGAGAATTAAGAAATAGTGTAATTAGTTCTTCCTCCACAGTCCACACTAGTAAACATTTAAGACCAGCATGAGTGAAGATAACAAAAACGTTGTTTCTTTCGATACCTATATGATACCGGGGTGTGAGTACTAATATCAGTAAAAGTATCGATCAAAAAATACTAGTATCGAAAGAAAATATCGATTCTTTTTCCACATTCCTAACCACCCACACCCTCTTATCCTGTAAATGATGCAAGGTCCCCGACACTTGTTATTCTCTGTGGGGGGGTCTGAACACGTGACGTAACAGCCGATGTCCCCCCCCCTCTCCTGTCATTGTTGTCCGGCAGATCACAATCGTGCCGAGAAGTAATGGTCGAGTTAAAGGACGTAAGATGATGAGAAATCGTACTTGAAAGCTCAAGATAGAGAATCAGTGACTTTCAATGAACGGCGGTGAACTCGCCAACTTGAGGCGGAGACACTTGGATAGGTTGACTCATTAATATCACTTCCAACACACCGTTTAATATAAGTGATGACCCGCTTTTGTGGCTGCATGGTCTAACGCGCTAATCTTGTGGTAGGCTAGACTGACGTTGACGGGGAGATCCGGGTTCTAATCTCGGTAAGGTGTATTGAGGGTGGGTTTTCCAAAATTGTTTTTCACTCTCCCTCCACGAAAATAAGGTTACACTTCATCTAAATATAACCTTCCTACTTCTAAAACCATTAACGTAATTAGTACATAAGCGTGTAACACTAACAGGTGGTTAGACACGATGCTAAATATATATAAGTAATGAGTGATATGGAAGGTCGTTGGTTGAGGAAATGTACCCGCATTAGCTAGGAGAGAAGATATAGAAACCGTAGTGATAAATTTAATGTGGATAACCATCCCCAGGAACACGGTCGAGAATCGAACCTCGATCCTTCCGTCACCGGAAATCCAGGTGTTTAACATCAATTGTAATGTTATAAACTGCTTTCGTTTGTAGGTCGAGAGCTGATATAATCTGTGTGCTTAGATAGAAAGTGCTTTTTTTTTAAAGAACTGCATCTTAATACCCGTTCGGGCTATACGCTTATGTATTACCCACGCTATTTGAAAAAAATACCCTCAATACACCCGACCGAGACTCGAAACTCGATCTCCTCGTCATTGGCAGTCTATTCTAACACCAGAGTAGCGCCTTATACCATGCGGCCACCGGAGCGGGTAAGTGTATGCTAATTACCCAATTAAATACAGAAACTTAAAAGTTTCTTAGTTCATAGAATGGGCTCTTTCTCCTTTTGATTATTCCGGTGCGTGAGCTACCCTTAAAGAATCCTTATGCCTTGGTTTGATCTCTTGTTCTTTGTTTGCATTGTCACGTTTTTAACTTTGATTCATCCGTCAATGCAATAAGGAATGAACATCACTTTATTCAATTCTTTTTTATGGCTCGTCTTAGAAATAAAATAGCTTTTTATTGTTGTTACATATTTGTGTAGTCAACTCTAGTCTTTGTACAAACTAACGCCAATCTGTGTTTCTTTCAATTAATTATTGGCTGCCTTTATCCTCTCTCTCTCTTTATTTCTACCAAAACAAACGCCTACACCTTGCAACAAGTTCAGTCGATGGGTTTAAGATTGGATGGTAGGGGACGCGAGCAAAGGACAGTGTTTTTGCGGTTTTTAGGGCGAAATATTTTTTTGGCCCAAAATAAATAAAATATTGCTCCAGTACAAAAAATATAGTTTAATTTTCTTCACACGGTGATATCAACATTTCCTGAATATCCATCATGAGCGTAGCGGCATTAGATGGGAGAATTTAATGAAGAGAAAAAGTTTTCACTAAATTCCATGACACCCTCGACAGATATTCAAGAAATGTTGGGGTAGTCCTGGGAAGAAAATTAAACTTTCTGTTTGTGCTGGAGCAATATTTTATTTATTTTGGCCAAAAAAAAAAGTTTTGCTGTAAAAACTGCAAAAACACTGGCCTTTTCCTCGCATCCTCTTCCACACTACCCTTAAACATAAAAGGGGTCGACGGATTTTTTTCGAACGATACAAATCCGTAGCACAACTTACTTCGGAGGAGAAGCAAAGCCGTCGGTATCATGTCAATTGTGTAATGTAAAAGAACCATAGAGGATATGTGAAAATACCTTTCCCGGTAAAATTAGTAGGCCCTTTTACGCTAGCTCATAGAAATTCTCGTGAACCACTCGGTTCTGGAAGTGCAAGTTAAATACCTCATCTGAATAAAATAAAGTCGATTGCTATGACTACGCTCCGGCAATGGAAGACCTATGAAACTATTTTTTTTTAATTCATCAATATATGCTGAATGTACAGTGAGTCTTGGACTTACACGGATTCAAGTTACGCGGTCGTGATACTTTGACTTACGACTAGAAAATCAAGTGCCAATTCAAACAATATAGGTGGTGTTCCTAGAATCTGACGTACATCTGGTAGTGGCATGTGTTCATAATGAATATGTATGACTATATGTTAATATTTAGTGTTTCTTGCTTTAAGTAAAATAGGCCTACCTCAATTTTGTATATATGTTCAAATAAATAAGGTAGTTTTCTTAAAAAAACATGAATGCATATCAAGTGTTAACAAAATGGGCTAAATTAATTATTACTAGATTAAAACTTAATGCGATTTCTTAAATTAAAAATATATGGCCTCCATTTTGTTTTAGTTTGGTGTGTTATATCTCAGAATTATTGCCATCGTTAGATATTTACAATTTAATGAAAAATGTCTTAGCTGTTTTCGAAGAAAAAAAAACTGTTGTCTTTATTGCTTTAAGAAAAAGTGCCTACTCTTATTCTTAAAATTTTTAGTTTCATATTGATCTTGCTTATCCACATATTTTAAAAAGTTGATTTTTGCGAATACTTTCCCAAACTGTTAGGGCTTTAGAGATGTGTGCAGATACAGACATATATGTAAACGGCATCCCTAAAACAACTTTTGTTGGCCAAGGTAATGTAATAATGGAAAAATATTTTCCAAAGATCTTGACGTAGCTGTACTATTTTTATGTAGGTTGCACCTGAATCATAAAAAAAAGTGTTTTTGGCATGGCTTCTTTGTTTGCGAATGTATATTTTGCTTTAATTTTCAAATTTGTAAAAACAATTGATTTGACTTTTTTCTTAATATTTGAAAAAACATAAGTTAAAGGTATTTATTTTAGGGCGCTATTAACCAAAACAAATGCAAAGTAAAAAAAAACCTTAGGGTACTTTATCTAAATCAACAAATATTTATATATTCCGTTGAAATTTGTGTTATATATTTCTCACTGTTTATTTGGAATCAGTAGAAAATAAAGAGTAATTTAGTCAAAAGATTTATATTTATTAATTTAAGTAATGTTCTAATTGTAATTAATTCCAAGATAATAATTGCTCTACACTTTGTATGGAATAATCCCATGAAAATAAAGTAACCACTATTGGACAAACTCTATTATTTTAAATACAAGATTATGCTATAACTAAAATAATTTTAAATTGAGTTTATCTTGATTTATGAACGCAAAATTAATAGAAAATGGAATGATATTATTTCAAATAATAGTTTAACTTGTGTAGATCTGGAATTGAATCAGGCCTTTGTAACGAGGATGCTAACTGAGCAGAAAGTTCACCCGAGTACAACCGACTGAGACTTGAATCCAGACCTCTCAAACCGCAGCCCATCTTGCAACTAGCTTTACCGGTTCATCTGTTGAACTATCTGCGGCCGAGTTGTGTTTCCTAGGAGGGTATGTTCATGTCGGGTCATTGTCGGTTGATTTGCTTATTTCCAAAAAGGGCATTTTTATATCGGGCAGTCGTGGGTTGATTTGCTTGTTTCCTAGTAGGGCATTTTTATGTCGGGCAATCGTGGGTTGATTTGCTTGTTTCCTAGAAGAGCATATTTATGTCGGGCAATCGTGGGTTGATTTGATTGTTTCTTAAAAGGGCATTTTTATGTCGGGCAATCGTAGGTTGATTTGATTGTTTCCAAGAAGGGCATTTTTATGTCGGGCAATTGTAGGTTAATTCGATTGTTTCCAAGGAGGGCATTTTTATGTCGGGCAATCGTGGGTTGATTTGCTTGTTTCCAAGGAGTGCATTTTTATGTCGGGCAATCGTGGGTTGTTTTGCTTGTTTCCTAGGAGGGCATTTTTATGTTGGACAATCGTGGGTTGATTTGCTTGTTTCCAAGGAGGGCATTTTTATGTCGAGCAGTCGTGGATTGATTTGCTTGTTTCCAAGGAGGGCATTTTTATGTCGGGCTGTCGTCGGTTGATTTGCTTGTTTCCTAGAAGGGCATTTTTATGTCGAGCAGTCGTGGATTGATTTGCTTGTTTCCAAGGAGGGCATTTTTATGTCGGGCTGTCGTCGGTTGATTTGCTTGTTTCCTAGAAGGGCATTTTTATGTCGGGCTATCGTCGGTTGATTTGATTTGTTTCCAAGAAGAGTTTTTCCATGTCAGGCTAGTGTTGGTTGATAGCACTGAATATGTCTGAACTTAATCACAAATGAAGACAGAAACTTTATTCTAGTTATTTCTTTTTCGTGGGCTTAAATTACAAGCAGTGTAATTGGCTTCTGAGACGGAAAGTTTTGGACCATTTTGAATCACTTTTGCTTTCGTATCATGAAACTACATTTTGGAACCCACATAGAACCAGAGGGTTATTCAAGGTGCTAAGCACAACCAAGCGCTATAAACCAAAGCCAAGGACTAAATCATTAATGAAGGCAGTCCAGTGTGTGTTGTTTGTTCTGAAACCATGTCGAGATTTAACCTAGCGCACACCTGTATGCGCTACTGAGCATGCATTCAGCATATTCATTTTAATGTACTGGTAGGCTAAAATACATTGCCCCTCACAACTAACACTCCTTCTTAGGGCCAGTTTCATAGTCAGACAGAGTACGCGTCAAGTGCTGTGCTACACTAAATCCAATACGACATCTACCTAAACTCGAATTGCATGGGTCAGTTTCGTATATGAGACTGGCCCATTCCCTGGTCTAGTTAGTGTCGTCTTTCATTTAGTGTAGCGCCGTACTTGAGGCGTACTCAATCTGACTATGAAACTTACTCTAAGGGCCAGTTTCATAGTCAGATTTAGTACGCCTAAAGTGCGAGTCGATACTAAATACAGGACGACACCTACCTAGACCAAAATGGAATGGGCCAGTTTCGCATATGAAACTGGCCCATTCCATTCAATTTCAGGTAGGTGATGTATTGTATTTAGTATAGCGCCGCACTTTAGGCGTACTAAATCTGACTATGAAACTGGCCCTAAGACACACCTTAACATTTCCTTCCAAATACATCTTAACATTTCCTTCCAGACACACCGTAATGCCGGGATCATGATCAACTTAACTTTAACTTAAACTTAAAGTTAACTTAACGTAACTTAACATAAAGGACCTCCTCGTGTGTTTAAATGGAAGCGATCACGATACAGTTAACTTAACGTTGACTTGCAGTTAACTTAACGTAAGAGATGTCCTGGGAGGTCTTTTACTTTAAGTGAACGTTACTTGAAAGGTATCACGTGATCTAGCCAGCCAATCATTATGCGAGTGACGTCAATAGGGCTATTTAGTTATTCATTTGTTGGTTTTATGACCAATGTTTACTCTTTAGCGTAAGTTCTAGTGATCAGACATTGAAACAAAATAATTAAACTAAAATAGGAAAGCTAAATTTATCAAAAAAAAGTAATGGATATTTATTATATCGATTGATAACTGTAAACATTCACAGATCATCACTGTAAAACTAGTACAAATCACAGATCATAATCGAGAATGAAGATGTTTGGCTCGAGTTGTTACGTTAAATTATGTGAATCGTGATCACACATACGTTAAGTTAACTTTAAGTGAACGTTAAGTTGATCGTGATCCCGGCATGACATTCCCTTCCAGACACACCGTAACTTACTCTTCGAGGAAGGTTCTCCATATGGCAATCAAAAATAATATATATATATATTCATTTACTTATAATGTTTAGTTACAAAACGAGTTTGAACTAAATTTTGGTTTATGACTTAAACTATACGTTTTTCCAATCAGCTTTTTAAAAACGCTTACTGCCATTTCAAAAATATATCTTATCAACTCGTATACATTTTCCACGCCATAAGATATGTTTATAGCCCTGGCATTTGATAAATGGTGTCAGTTTGGACGGCGGGGAGAAGTGAACTATACTAAACTTTGGTCACTTTTGGAACTTTTAACAAAAACTTGCTATGTATCTACTTATCTTGTTTTTGGTTTATTATAAACTTAGACAACACAGGTAAAAATAGTTTTGCGTTTTTTTGTACATTAAAATAATGTTCAATCGAATCAAATTTAATATGTAAATCTCAACTCCAAAGCTCTTTTTTTTAAAAAATTACAGGGGTTACAAGAGGAATTTGTGAAGTTAAGCTCATTTTCTTGACGTACATCGGCTAGAATACAACCCACATCGAGGAATTGGAATGTTTTAATATTATTTATTTGCGGTATTTAACGTTCACTTTCTGAATCAACTAATTATATCAGTACACGAGAATTTCTATGAGCGAGAGTGAAAGGTTTTACCAATTTTGCCGGGAAATGTACTTTCACATACCTTCCAGTGTCCCTTTACACGCCACAATCGACGTGGAACTGACGGATCTACTTCCACTCCGAAGGAAGTTGTGCTACGGATTTCTATCGCTCTAGAAAAATCCGTTGACCTCGGCCGGGTTTGAACACATGATCCAGTCCCGAGGTGAGCACTTTACCCCAAGACAACCGAGGTCGACAATTGTAATGTTAATGGTGTGTAATATTAATAATAATTTTCATTGGCTGAGTGATCTAGCGCGCCTGACTGAACCTGCAGCCTGCTAACAAATCATGACTAGGGTAAATGTTTGTAGTCCTGATAGTATAATGTAAAGCAGCGGTTCCGACCGAGCGGGTGGCGGCGTTTGAGTGTTCGCCGGCGCGGAACAGAAGTCCGTCCACACAAAGAGTTCTCATCAACTCGTCTAGAGAGAAACAAAGGCAGGTCGGACAATACTAGTCGCTACAGGTGATCCTTCCCACTTTGTTACACCTGCGCCCTCGCTGTCGTATGTATGTGTTACAAGAGGTTGCTGGGAAATTAATAATGAAGGCAACGAGCCATCGAGGCCGGAAGATTAGTTCGATATCTCACCGCTAGAAAGCACTAGTAGTCCAGAGAAAAGAACGTAACTTTCCTCCCTTTCAATTAGTAAAGAGGACAGGAGATTATAATTAATTAAAATTGTCTCTTGCTATCTTTTTGGTGGTCGTATGAAAGGTGTATTTACCAGGAAGCAAAGATATTTGCTTGGTTAGGAAGTAAACAACATCACCTTTTTGTTGTTGTTGTTGCAAGAATAGAGTATTTTTTTAAATATTAAGGTCATACCCATTTATTGAGATGACGGGGAAGTATTATATCTTCGATGACACTCGATGAAATATTCCACGAGATTCGAGTAATTTCTTAACATTGATACCTTTGGAAGATTTTTTATAGCACCGCGTTGAGTTCTACGGCTATAGATTAAATTACGCTAATGGTTTTAGGGATTAAGAGGAATTGAACCCGCATATGCGTGAAGGGAGAGTGAAAACCCATTTTAGAAAGAAAAAAAAGTAATTTCACCTGACCGAGATTCGAACCTTGATCTCCCCGTCATCAGCAGTTTACTGCGAGAGTAGCGCGTTAGACCACGCGACTATCGAAGTGTGGTTTTGAAGAAATTTAAAGATTTGTAAAACATATTTGGATAGATGCTATGAATCTTATAAGATTACTATCTACAAACCTAGGCATTGAGGAGGAATACAAAATTCTATTACTAATAATAAACTGGGGAGGGGATGATGGGCTCAACCCCCAGAATATTCTCCTCCTTTCGGCTCGACTCTACTTAATATAATAATATTTGTAGAACACATCGACTCCATAGTGAATTTACCTGACTATCCAATGCGCTTTTATTGCTAGAAACAAAAAACAACAAATAGTTGCAATATAGATAAATTATTAATAAATGAAATATGTTGGCATTCCTGACTCTGATCCCGGGTCAATAAGGAGAACATTCAATAGTTTTAGCGTGGTGCGAATATTGTAATTTAGCTTAAGTATGGAATTTAAAAGATACAAAACTTTTAAAGGATAAACTTATAACCATACATAAATCAAATGAGTAATAGCACAATTTAAAAAGTAAATTCTACTTTTTATGTCAAGTACGACATTTATAGTCTGTCCATCGACGCACTGCAATGATTTTTATTGCCAGCAATAAAAATAAAAGTTAGTTCTCAAAAATTTACTGAGCAAAGTTGTTGTTGCTTTAACAACGCCGATTTAATTATCAATTGAATAATACATTCATCAAGGTAATGATGATTTATTTAATACAAATGGTTGAAATAAAAAAATAATTTTTAACATAGGCAGACAATTCATAGGCCCTACAATTTAATTAATGTACTTTGAACTCACACTTTTCCATCTCCAAAATGGAACGCAAATGGTCAAGCGTTTCCAAAAACTAGAAGGGTTCTGTTGATAACTCTTAACTGCGCATGCTTGACATTTCACAACGCTCGCTTGAAGGAGAAAAAAGTACTCATCGGTTTCCCATTTTACCTAGACGCAAATGTGAGTACTTTCATTCTACATTCAACCCCTCTCGTCTATTCTTAGCCAAACAGTTTAAATATGCATATAATCCGAATGGTTATTAAGACGCGGTGTTATAATATTAAAATTAAAAAAATCATGGGACCACCCTTTATGTGAGCCTCACCGTAGCCTGAGAAGGTGCTCTTGATAAAATATTGTTCATAAATCAAATCTTTGATAATAAAACTGCGTGGGAGTTGGTTAAATTAACAATCCCACCTTGCAAAGAGAGAAGGGACTTTTAGTAAAAACCTGCTCAGTTTACTCAGGTCCATATATAGAGCTAGTTGACCAAAATAGCACCCACAAGGCGTTAATTCATGTCTGCATTTGCGACCTTTGACTATTATCACATCCACGGGTGACCTGGCGGTCTAGGGATAAGGTGTCAAAGACTTCTGTGTTGGGAGTCCGAGGTTCAATCCTCGGTCCCGGCACAGATTTGTCTGATTGCCAAACCCTTCCTTCACCTATGACAAGACGTGTATTAACCACAACTTGTGAATGTATGGAATGCCAGGCCTACCACCGTGGTTCGGATCCCACGTTAAACTGTAGGTCCTCCATTTCATCTCACAATCACCCTACCATTACACATTAGCGTAAGTGTGTACCACCCGAACGGGTAGTAAAACGCGGTGCTAATAATAATAATAATAATAATAATAATCACATCCACAGATATTGTATTATTTCATAACAATCATGATCATAACATAAATATGTTGTATATTACACTGACTGCCAAGTATTTGGAAAACTGGGGAAAAAACACGGGATTTTTCACAATATCAAAAAAATCACTGGGATATTTGGGAATTTGAGACTTTAAACTGCAAACTTAAAATATTAGATATTTTGCATTGAAGCAAAAGTGGGCTGAAGAAGTAAGCGCACCGATTGGAATACATTCCTTTATCGAGGATCGCCATTTCCAGGGAAGCTTTCAACAAGAAGAGGTTACTAATCACCAGAAAGTTAAGTTTGGAACTGAGGAAGAAACTGATGAAATGACATGTTTGGAGCATTGCGCTGTATGGAGTAGAAACTTTGGACTCTCAGGAAGATGGAAAATAAATACTTGAAGAGCTTTAAAATATGGTGCTGGAGAAGACTTGATAAGATCAGGTGGACAGACAGGGGGACGAATGTAGAAGTCCTAAGAAGAGTGGGTGAGACGACAACAATTTTGGACGTGATTCTTCGGCGCAAAGCAAACTGGATTGGACACATCCTTAGGAGGAACTGTCTTCTGCTTAGGAGGAACTGTCTTCTGCACGATGTCATAGAAGGAAAGTTTGAGGGAAAGAGGAGCTTAGGAAAAAGGAAGATTCACATATTAGATGACTTGAAGGAAAGGAGAAAGTTCTGGGAGCTGAAGTAAGTCGCAGAGGCCACGGTACATTGGCGGTCTAAGTTCACTGACAAAAGGACTGGATCTGTCGTAAGACAGAACACATAATAATAACTCCCGTGCCCTTCTTTTTAAAACATTAGTTAGCGAATAGCAATTGCATAAATTTCATCATCAAAGCCGAACCATTCTGTTCTTATCATCAATGGCATGACTTCACACCTGTCAATTTAAAAAAAAAAATGAAATTTAATTTATCCATATAAGTGTTTTACAACCGGTGCGCCCCGTAAAGGTCAGAAGTTGTGCCTTGGGAGTTGGGGTGGGGTGGGAGGTGAAGATCCAAAATAAGCGAAAAAACTATTTAATCTCAAAAGGAAATCCTTTAAAATTCTAAATGAAAATTATTTTTTAGAAATAACACAATTATTAAAACCTTAGCTACTATACTTTAAAAAAATAATCTTAATTTTAGTTTTTTTTAAAATCATAAAATCAATCTTTTAAAAACCGTTGGTGTGTCTTGAAAATTTTAGCGCCTTGTTCAGTGTGTCGTTGAGTTCAATAAGGTCGAATATCGCTGGCCTATACTACTCCCTAAAGTGACTGGAAAAAAATTAGAAAACATGAGAATTTCTTCTGGTAAAACTGAAAATCCTTAGGAATTTAATATCGAGCAACCCTAATTTCTCGTAATCCACAACATTCCAAGCAAGATATTGTTTTTTCAAGCAACACGTCCTACTAATATTTTTTTACACCGCGTCTTACTACCCGTTCGGTTTATACACTTATGTATTAATTACGCTAATGGTTTTAGAGATTAGGAAGGCTATATTCATATAAAGATTATCCGCATTTGCTTGAAGGGAGAGTGAGAAACCATTTTGGTAAAACTGTAACGTATAAAAGAGTTAGCCTGATATGTTAATGTTCGTTAGCCATAATTAGCATGATATTTTTACATAATTATTGAATTAAGTTCAAGGTTGCTATTCTGTATTATGGTAATTAAAAGGGGATGATGTCTTATTTTATAAATTAAAAGTTCTGGTCTTTTATAGTTTTTTATATTAAGTAGATAAACAGTTTTTGCTAGATATTTCACACGTTGTAAATATTAATTTAAAAACCCGACTATTGTATTATGTGTATGTTAATTCCCGGCACGTTAAATTTATCATAGACCCGACCCACATGGCTCCTCGTCAGGATTGCAAGTGAAGAGATGCGTACTTTGAAGTAGTTATATCTAGTGACATCTCCTTCTCGAAACTTCCCAAAAGAAAGAAAGGTGTGGCCATCCAGGTGCGTCTCTAACTACAAAACTGAGTTCGCTTTTCAAACAGAGACGCAGCAAGATTTCACCATACCTTGCAACTTAACACAAATAAATCTTACTACCCGCTCATATTTATAATATCGTAATTTTGAATTTAGATGTGAATAACAAATTATTTAGATGCATAATTCCATATCATTACAAAACCACCCTCAGTATTACCCGAACCTTGATTCAAACCTCTATCTGCCCGTCATCAGCAGTCTTAGTCTACTGTGAGAGTAACACGGTTACTTATTTTAATCAGGGGGTGGGAGGAGAGGGGGATGAAGAAAATGCTTTCGTTTCACCCTGCTGGGATTCGAAATATGACCTCCCAGTCACCGGCAAACCAGACTCTATATAAGCTTAACATTTAGTCCGCGTACCAACCGGTGCGAATAAAGCTAAAATTAACAATGTAATTAATGCTAGTTATTAAATTTTACAGTGTTTTTTTAAAAAAAGTTTGACCTTTGTGTGCATTATATTATTATACTACTAATATTATAATTGCGAAAGTTTGTGTGTTGGGATGTTTGTTACTCAATCACGCCAAAACTGCTGAACGGATTCGAATGAAACTTGGTACGTAGGTAGAGTATGTCCTGGAATAACATATAGGACTATTCCCAACCTTTGATTTTACATTAATTTTACAATACTAATGTTTAAACTTTTCGTCGGGCGAAGCCGCGACGGTTAACAGCTAGTACTACTATAAAGCTACATGGCCGACTCATTCACTCACTCACCGACATTAGTGTTTACCCACTCCCAGATGAGCTAGAAACTTTAAATTTGGCAAAATTATAGCTTCTAGCCTGTAACCGACGGGAAAATTCCAAAAAGTTAAAAAATTGAATTTTTAACCCCCGAAAATAATTCAAAATGGTGGAGCAACTTTAAAGTGGGTGCGGTATATACAATACAATACCGGTAACTTTTAAGTTGTTACGTTCAAAACAAGGCTGGAATTACATTAGTTTGCATCCACTTGCAAAGAAAACCCACTGGGGGGTTTGGGGGCGGAGCCCCCAACGAGTAAAGTGAGTCTCTTCTTCTAACTCCATGTGTTTGTTGTTTCAGGTAAGCGCTACTCCCAGGCTAGTGGTGAGTTGAAGGCCGTTTGTACCGGCGCGGCGGGAAATAAGAGTCATTATAATCACCATCACAATGTCACGGTAAGGTGCCTCCATTCATAACATGCCTCACAACCTCAATCTGGAACGTTCCTTGGCCGTCTTACTCCCTCCTTCGACTTCCTCTGACGACACTTTAAGTTACGTAGAGGTTTTTTGGGGGGGAGGTGGTTCAGTATTTTCTTACTTTTTCTTACTAGGGGTTGGGGGTGGCGGGGAGGGGGGGTGGAGATGGGGTGTTAGAATCTATTTTGCTTTAGGTATTTCTTTTTCAATGTTAATGGTAGGGCAAAATCTAAAAAAAAATACATATATTTTAGCAGAAAATTTTGAAATGCTTCATTTTAATTAATTAACCTAGGCTAAGGGTTTAGGAATTGGGAATGTTGAATTTAGAGGAAGGGAACACGCACTTGCGTGGAGGGAGAGTGGAAAACCATTTAAGAAAAACCACCTATATTCGAGCCTCAATATCTCCGTTCTATACAGTCTAGCTCAACACGACTAGCGCGTTAGCTAACTACGCCATACATACATACATACATATACATACAAATACATACATACAAATACATACATACATGTACATAAAAATACATACATATATACACAGATATACACATACATACACATACAGATTCATACACACACATACTTACATACATACATACATACATACATACATACATACATACATACATACATACATACATACATTTACATACATACATGATACATTCACACATACATACATACATACATACATACATACATACATACATACATACATACATACATGATACATTCACACATACATACGTACATACAAACATACGAAAATACATGCATTTTTATCTAATCACGCCGTTCCCTTACGGGGTAGGCAAGAAACTGTATATAGTTCAACAACTCCGTACTTAATCCATCCTCACTAACTTTCTCCACACTTCCCTATCCTTACATACTCACATGCTCTTTTATTCTTGAAACTCTTAATGTTTCTCTTTTCACACATTCGTGTACAGCGTTTAAGCCACGTCTTACGTGGTCTACCCCTTCCTTTTGATCCACACACTCTACCTTCATATATTTGTTTTTTCACTCGATCCACACTCATCCTCTAAACACGCCCAAACCACTGTAAGACACTTCTTTCCCAATGCCATTCATCACTGACTCTGTCCGTACGAGTTTTTCCACATACATTTCTTAGATATCTCATTCCAACCGCATTCACCTTGCTCTTGTGTTTCTCCTGACAAACCCACGTTTCACATCCATAAAACAATGTTGGCGTTAACACACTTTAAAAAACTGCCATCTTTGCCTCTTTTGATACAACTCCATTCTTTGCATTAGTCCACATACATCCAACTACTCTCTGAGATGCATTCACCCGTCTGTCGATTTCACCTATCCTTCCAATTTTACAGAAATAATATGATTAATAAAATAGATTAAAATAATCTACTTTGCCTAATCATAAAAAAAATAAGTTAGATAAGTTAAATAAGTTAGTTGGGTGGGAGGGGGGGTTAAAACAATTTTTAAAAAACCCGACGTATTTTAATTACGGCCCATTGTCACTTTTTCTTAACACCGCGTCTTACTACCCATTCGGGTTATACGCTTCTCCATCTACGATAGTGGGTTAGGTACGAGGAAGGTTGAATTTTGAGGACGTGTATCCTCATTTGCGTGGAGATAAGAGTGGGAAACCACTTAGGGGAAAACCACCCTCAATGATACACCTGACCGGGATTCGAACCACGATCTTCCCGTCATCGGCGGTCTGGTCTATCAAGCGAGACTAGTGCCTTAGACCATGCGGCCACCGAAGCGGGTCACTCTTATTTTACTTACATGCACGCTCAGAGCCAACTGATCATATCGACACACTACTTACAAACTAACTTAATTCTAAAACATACATGGCACTCTGTCATTGTCATTATTATTATTTTCACGTGTTCCTTCATGTCTCTTTGTCTGGGCTATCCGTTTATTTTCACAAATGGTGGATGAGAGAGAGAAGAAGGCTGTAAAGGAGAGGAAAGAAACGTCTGAAACTATTTTGAAATGTGTATATATATATATATATATATATATATCTTGTTACACCCGGCTGAGGTTTAAATACCCCCTCCATTTTATTATATAGGCAACTTTTCATTCATTTGCCGCGGTCTAAGGAGTTGGACTTCCATTACACTTGGTCCCTGTTGAAGGGAAAAGGTGGACACGTGACACAGCCGTCGGTATCGTCTTGTTTTGGTTTGGCGGCGATGAGGCCGGGGTTCGAATCTTAGCCAGGTGTATTAATTTTTTTTTACTAAATTATTTCTCACTCACCCTCCAAGCGAATTCGGGTGCATTTAATCTATACATTCTACCTTTCTTATTGGTGTAAATAGGGTGATAGCCTGGACGGATAGTAAGAGGTGGTGCACAGAAAATAGTATATAGTATAGCGTCGTTAATTCGGACTAATTGGGGATCGACCCAGTCCGGATTTTCGAACATATAGTAGTATAATTATTCTAAAATTTAAAAAAATAAGCATAGACGGGAAGCCTACGAAAACTCAGTGTTAAGGTAGAAACATTTTCACTTTATTTAAACAACGAACTTACACATTGCTTGTTGCTAAATATCACAAATTCTGAATAAATATTATAAGGCAAAAATCTAAAATGGAAAAAGTCTTTATAGTATTTTTTTTAAACAAGGGTTGAAGTGCGTTTTTAAGCGGCCTTAGTCTCTGATATTGAAACCACTATGGTGATCCGGATTTTTGACGTCCGAATTATCGACGCTCTACTGTGTATCAAAATACTCCTTTGCGCCTCAAATCTTTCAATAGAAAACGGATCCGATGCCAAAATAAACGACGTTTCGCGCTTCGGGTGCTGTTGCAATTATTACGGATGTGATATTTGGATTGTTTTATTTCTCGTTTTATGGCTTGCGGCATTTTTTTTTCTTCATCATCGTCAAGATCTCTCGGTAAAATGTATCACCGGAAACTCCTGTTACGTCAACCTGGGCTTGCCAATAAAACCTTTATGACCGCCGGCAGGGTTGTCCAAGGACAGTGAAGATTACTTTCTAAACCCCAGGTATTTCATTATACTGGTACTCTCTATTCTCTAGAGCAGGGGTCGGCAACCTTTAAGTAGTGTTGTGCCGAAGTAATATTGCAAAGTCCCTCGGCGTGCCAACCAACCTAATTCCACCCAAATTGTTTATATTTTCATACTAGTCAACTTAACTAGTACAACTATTAAAACGAATTTAAGTTGATATTTTAAATGTAAATGTAAACACAATGTTTCTAAATCGAATACATAACTAATGTTTCTTGAATATTTAACATTTCAATATAAATCAGATTACATACAAAAGCTACATATATATATATATAACTTTTGTATGTATAGTACTAGTAATCCAGCATGGCGTTGCCCGTGACCCACTGTGGTATAAGAGTTTTATAAGCCCCCCCCCCACCCCGGCCACGGTACCCGTATCTCTGAA
>CABFWB010003559.1:36390-59026 GCA_902151455.1 Timema bartmani | reverse complement strand
CCACCACGGCCACGGTACCCGTATCTCTGAACGTAATTCTAAACCAGATAAAAATATTTTCTTCAAAAATTTGTTAAAAATAGCCTAATTAAAAAGCTAATTAAAAATTTTAAAATCTGGCTTCGAGATGCATGCGGACCCCCTTCCGTCCACCTATGTTAAAAATTTCAGATATCTGGGTGCCGTAGATTTGACTGGGCATCGCACATAAACAAACACACAAAAACACAAACACTTCCTTTTATTATGTGTGTGTGTTTTGCATAATTTAAGTTCTGAGGGCACTATTTTGAATTAAAAAAAATTGAATCATTGAAACATAAAACACATCGTTATTAAAATGTTACTACTCACATCAATGTTTTTAGTTAAAAATAAAAGTTTTTATATTATTTTTTACTCAAATCGCCTAGCTTGCCAAGAGTGGCCGTAGGTTGGCGATCCCTGCTCTAGATTATAGATCTTGGAAACAAAAGAATAAATTAGCGAACTGATTTTGTGAAGCGATTCTCTTTTATTCTGTAAGCGGTAATTGATTGATTTACCTCTAAAGGTTTATTTCACGTTTCGATATCATTAATTTGTTCATAATTGAAACCTCAATCTTTTGTAATGGTCGACTGGCGCTTTCAGCTTCAACAGTTTTTTAAACTTTACGAAAGATTTTTATACATCATATAACTGGAAGAGTTGTATTTTTAGTAGAATGCTTAACTCCTGACGGAGTGATAGGTATTTGACGTTTTTTTTTAACTTAAACAAATTTAGTTTCCTTTTCTTGTCTGGAAATTTATTCAAGCTTCATCTTAATCATCATCACCTGTGTCCAGCCTGTGGCCGGGTCACTTTAGTAAAATGCCTCCATCATCCGCTATCCTTCCACCACTCTTCTCCTTTAATTTCGTCTATTATTTTCCTTTCACTTGTACACTTTCTGTTATCTGCTCTTCCCATAACTTTCTTGGCATCCTCTCTTTCTCCTTTCTCATTACATGCCCATACTATCTCAGTCTTACTTCCTCTACTATCTCATGTACTCCAACATCCTCATTACATGCCCATACCATGTCAGTCTTACTTCCTCTACTATCTCATGTACTCCAACATCCTCATTACATGCCCATACCATCTCAGTCTTGCTTCCTCTACTATCTCATGTACTCCAACATCCTCATTACATGCCCATACCATCTCAGTCTTTCTTCCTCTACTATCTCATGTACTCCAACATTCTCATTACATGTCCATACCATCTCACTCTTGCTTCCTCTACTATCTCATGTACTCCCTGTACTCCTACTCTTTCCCGGATAACTTCATTCCCTTGTCCTCCAATTTCCTAGTCTCTCTCACATTCAATGTTCATGTTTCTTACATCTTAATCCTGCTCTGAAATAGCTTAACTTTCTAAAAGATCAAACTGACACTAAAAAAATCTCATAAATCTCAGATAACAAACAGTGGAGTAATTTTTTTTTTAAAAGTCTAATGTTGGTTTAAGAAAGCCGGAAAACTTCCTTCTAAATCATTGCATCTATAGATTTTTATTTGACACACAACATTCATATTGGTAGCTATTATTATTATTTTTATTGTTATTATTTATAAACATAATATCAAGACTACCCGGTCGGCCCCACGGACTAAACGTCAAGCTCATTAATTCTGGTTTGCCGATGACGGGTAGGTTGAGGCAGGGTATACTAAAGAAGTATTTTCCCAAATAGTTTACTACTTTCCCCGAACGCAAACGCAGGTACATTTCCTCTAAATTCTACCTCCCTCGTCCCTACCTCAATTGTGCAGTTGAATACGAAAATCCAGGAAAGAAGTGAAGAATTAAAACAAAATAAAATGTTTTATTACGACCTTATCTCTTTGGTAGTGATAAGGAAGTTATAAAGATGAGGAAATCTCATAGAGACCCACATTGTCCAAGCCTGAGATTTGAATCCCAAGATCAACAGCAAGTCAAACACCTTGGACTGCATGGCTACCATTGTGGCTTAGAATCTTATTAACTTGTATTAAGTGTTAAAAAAAATTAATATACAGACCGTTAGATTAACGTGGACTGTTTAAAGCACCTGATAAATCGACTTATAAACTTTTTTCAGCACCGCGTCTTACTACCCGTTCAGGTTATACGCTTGTGTACTAATTACATTAATGGTTTTAGGGATGAGGAAGATTATATTTATAAGAAGTGTACCCGCATTTGCGTGGAGGGAGAGTGGAAAATCATTTTTGGGGAAAAACACCCTCAATACACCCAACCGAGATTCGAACCTTGATTTCCCCGTCATCGCCAGTCTAGTCTACTGCGAGAGTAGCGCGTTAGGTTTTGCGGCCACCGAAGCTGGTACTTATAGACTAAACACATTTCTAAACTAGACGCATCATCCCCCCCAATCCGCAAATTTAACAATGCTACATTTTCAACCATGTCGGGGAACTGAATCCGGGACCAAATCTCAATAGACAGACAGACACGCGCCACCGACTGAGATAAGGAGTCGCATCACGAGATAGAGTAAAAATAGTCTCTACACAGTCTGGAAAAAAAACCCGTTAAGAGCGAGACGAGAACAAGGCAGAAGAAGGCTGTAAAAGTGATAGGTGTGAAGACCAGAAAACAAAGGCTTTTAAAAAAATGAAAATCCTCACGCATAAACATCAGCGCGTAGTCTAAACAGCGCTAATTTATAGCAGTATTCCCGCGAAACTTGTTTGAACTCGTGGCTGTTAGCAGCAAGCAACCAAGTCAAGGGCGATCGATCCACTATGGTTGAAGAGCTAGCTCGTGCGACGAGGTCGAGGCAGAACTCTACCAGGAGAACATGGGAGGCGGAAGAGGTAGCCGAGCCTCTGGCGTGTTGGATTTGTAGAGTTAACAAGAGTACCTACCGGTCGACCTCTGTGGTCTTGGGTTGAACTGCTCGCCTTAGGACATGCTGTTTGTGGCTTATATAACCCAGCCAAGCTCGACGGATTTTTACGGAACGATAGCAATCCGTAGCACAACTTACTTCGGAAGGGAAGTAAAGCCGTCGGTCCCATGTCGATTGTGGACATGTATAAGAAGCATGTAAGGTATGTGAAAATATCTTTCCGGGCAAAATCGGTAGGCGTTTTCGCGCTCGTTCATAGTTCGGAAGGCAACGGAAAACCACCGTACTTTCTGAACTCTCCTAGACCATGGGATATCTATCCACCAGATGGTGCAGTCAGCACTAACCGGCCGAAGTTCTGAGTTCATGCCCCCCAGTGCCGGATGTATAGAAATTGCATCAAACCAACTTCCGGTTTGTTGACTTAAGAAGAAAATATAGTATTGGTCAGCAATACTAGAGCATTGCTTCGGTGGCCGCATGGTCAAAGGCGCTATTCTCGCTGTAAACTAGACTGCCGATGACGGTGAGATTGAGGTTCAGATCTCGGTCGGGTGTAATGAGGTAGGGTTTTTCAAAAATGGTTTTCCACTCTCCCTTCACGCAAATGCGTGTACACTTCCTCTAAATATAACCTCTCTAATCCCTAAAACAATCAGCGTAATTAGTACATAAGCGTATATCCGGAACGGGTAGTAAGACGCTGTGCTAAAAAAACAAAAAAGCATCACTAGAAGAACATCTTTGAAGGGAGGATGGAATAAGAAACAGTTTCATCTAACGAGGATATCCAGCCCTTCTGTAGCTCCCTTGCATTACATTTAATCTTTACATGTCTTTTGTTTTAAACTTTACGGTACTGTTTATTTTTATTCGTGTGATAAATGATCCGCTCTTCATCACGACCTGATCTCTAACCAAAGAACGGGAAACGATTCTTAGTCATGTACTTTCCGTGTGTCACGACTCATGACGCACCCATGGAACGAATACATTTGCCACACCCACACTGGGATTGAACCAAGAACTCGGAGCATAGTTTTGTACGATGATCATTCCTAAACAATGGTGGGTGTAAGCGCATGACTTACAAAATTAAATTAACCCGGTAGAACAATATTACGAGAACATCAACACAAGTGTCAGGAGCGAGTCAGTTGGATTGCGGCAGAAAAATATCTAGGGTGAGCCACTCGGGTCGCCATAGAAAAAGATCTAGGGTGAGCCACTCGGGTCGCCATAGAAAAAGATCTAGGGTGAGCCACTCGGGTCGCCATAGAAAAAGATCTAGGGTGAGCCACTCGGGTCGCCATAGAAAAAGATCTAGGGTGAGTCAGTCGGGTCGCCACAGAAAAATATCTAGGGTGAGTCAGTTGGATCGCGACAGAAAAAATCTAGGTTGAGTCATTCGGATCGCCACAGAAAAAGATCTAGGGTGAGCCAGTCGGGTCGCCACAGAAAAAGATCTAGGGTGAGTCAGTCGGATCGCCACAGAAAAAGATCTAGGTTGAGTCAGTCGGATCGCCACAGAAAAAGATCTAGGGTGAGTCATTTGGATCGCGACAGAAAAAGATCTAGGGTGAGCCACTCGGGTCGCCACAGAAAAAGATCTAGGTTGAGTCAGTCGGGTCGCCACAGAAAAAGATCTAGGGTGAGTCAGTTGGATCGCGACAGAAAAAGATCTAGGGTGAGCCACTCGGGTCGCCACAGAAAAATATCTAGGGTGAGCCACTCGGGTCGCCACAGAAAAAGACCTGAGTGTACTTTGATCTGTCAGGTCAGAGAGTTATTAGATTTAATTAAATGTATTTATAAATTAATTTGTACTGAGGTTGACACTTTTGACAGATGACATGTTGATAGCTGCGTGGGACTTACGGCTAGGCTCTTTTTAGTGAGGTTTGCGGTTAATAAAAACATTGTAGTGTGGTTTGCGGCAGCTACAAATATGATCACATGTGCTTTAACATAACCTTGATTACTATTTTTTATTTATTTAAAGTGTTTTAACGTGCACTTTCCGAACCGAACGATTATATCAGAACACTAGAATTTCTATAAACAAGAGCAAAAAGGCCCACAAATTTTGCCGGGTGAAATATTTTCACATACCTTCTAGGGTTCATTTACATGTCACAATAGACATTAGACGGCTTTACTTCCCCTCCGAAGAAAGTTGTGCTACGGAGAAAAATATAAAACCCTTGGACTTTTTTGGTTACTCTCCATTTTGAAAAAAAAAAGTTCCGATAGCGTCCTTAGAGGTTTCATATATTTTAATAAGTTCATATGGTGAGGTTACTCTTAATATAGGGAGCCTTTGGTCAATTTAGACTACTACTATAATTTATTTATTTTAAATAGTTTTTAAAAGGTTCCTATAGCGATCCGATTTTCCTCAACGTACAAACCGGGCCTTTTCTCTTTTAGTTGACGAGCTTGTGTGCTATTTACTATTCAGTAACCGAAACCCTTAAGGACAACTTAAATAAATACAAGGCACTTAGAATGAGTTAGCAGCGTTCGTCTAAACATTTAAATAATGTTTATTTTTTAACCTTGAAAGTGAATTTCTCTTGGATGAAACGCAGCCCCTCCACCCTTTTCGACATTGAAGTCAACAAACAACCTGTCTCTGTGTCAACTTCCTTTTCTTCCTCCACTTCCTGTCGGGTTTATTAGTCGCACGCACAATGGCGGCTCGAAGCGCTCAGGCTGGCTACGAGGAGGTCCAGTCTCTGTGACGCCGCTCGTGGAAGACAGCCATAAAGGGGTTTTTATTTAAAAAAATAAGCTCAATCATAAACTTACCTTTTGAATCTTACTGACCAAAATTGTCCAAATAAATATTCTAAGGGTAGGAACCGAACACACACACACGACTCCCGACTATCCGGCCTAAAGAGGCGGAATTCCGGGACGGATAACTAAAAAAGACGGATAGTACGAAATCCGAGTGTAAATAATTTTCAGTATGGTTTTGACTACTTTTTTAAATTTCACAAAACGTTTAACTTTGTTTTAATAGACTCTTTCCGTTATCTGATTGCGATGCAAAATAGGAATACTTTAATTGTAGGGGAGGGGACAGTAAAAAATAAAAGAGAAGGAATTTTTTTTAAATGTTTACTATTTAATACTTTATTTTGGAAATGTAACATTGGCTACAAAGCAAGAACAAGTGAAATAAAGCGTCAAATGGATTAGATTATAAATTCAGGAAATGTTTTATATAGTGGATATGTATCGGTTTGTTTATTTTAAAACTCACGGACCGGATAATCGCGACTCTAGTGTTTATATATTTAAAACGAGGAAAAAAATATATATTGTGACAGTTCGTTTCCGATTTTTTGGGGACAGCTACAGAAATATGACTAATATCTCGAACTGATTTGTTAGCTGAAGTAATGCAATTTGAAATGTCTATTGATTAAGTAAGTAAACGTGATTTAATAAAGTCAGTTGCTTGAAAATTTTAATGTAAACTTTGGCAACAATGTACAACATCATAGCCAGCGACGAGTTTTTTTATCACTCAATCCTAATTGTGGCAACACTTCCTGTAATTCCATCTTCTTACTTACTCCATTATTGTAAACATGCGGATACTACGGATACTAATACCCGGGACACGGATACATCAACTATAATCTATTATTTATTTCAAAACAAAGCCATTCTCTTCGTCATAATATGACCCTTAATTATTATTTTAGCACCGAGTATTACTAAACATTCAGGTTATACGCCTATATACTAATTACGCTAGTGGTTTTAGGGATTAGGGAGGTTACATTTAGAGGAAGTGCACTCGAATTTGCGTAGAGGGAGTGGAAAACCATTTAAGAAAAAAACTACTCTCAATGCACCCGATCAGGATCAAACCTCTATCTCCCTGTTTTTGGCAGTCTAGTCTATTGCGAGAATAGTTCCTTAGACCATGCGGCCACCGAAGCGGGCTGCCTTAATCTTGGCCCCGGCACAGATTTATCTGATTTCCAAAATCCTTCCTTCATCTCTGACAAGATGTGTATTAATCACAACTTGTGAACGTGTGGAATGCCAGGCCTCCCACCGTGGTTCGGATCTCACGTTAAACTGTAGGTCCTCCATTTCATCTCGCAATCACCCTACCAACACACATTAGCGTAAGTGCGTATAATACGAACGGGTAGTAAGACGCGGTGCTAATAATAATAGTAATAATACATTTCTTGACTTTCCGGGGATTTAAAAAAAATAAAATGTTCTTGTCGATAAATTATGGATTTATGGTACTTTATGTTTTAAAGTTATAAAAAATTTATGAATACCGGTACCCGTGAGAATTTTGTGTGTACTGAATAGTTTTATTTTAATAAACATATTTTCATACCATAGCTACTGGTTAGGAGTTATTTTTACCTTTATACCCAACTTGACAATTTCAATAACTTATAAGTACTCTAACTTATCCATTAATTTGGTGAAATAATTTATGTAATGGCTATAAAGTCAAAGGCTAGTTATTGTTAAAGTTTGCTGCGTGTGCATTAAAATTGACGATTAAATAGTTGAAACAAAATGTTTTATCCACCCACTAAAGTCTAAAGTCTACTTTTAAAAATAAAAAGTTTTAGTAATTATATTGATAAGTTGGTACTTGATCAATAGAGCCTTGTGATAAAGGTGGGAGAAGTTTAAGAGCAACATAGTTCATTTAGTTCTCGCTAGATGGCTGAAGCGTTCATGTTTACAACAAATCTGCGAGATTCAACTTTTACATTACGAATGAAAACTTTTTTTATTTTTACAAGTTGAGGTGGTTTCATATTTTATTTCCGTTGTTTTTAAACTCATGTCTGTACAATGTCTCTATCACATTTTTAAAAGTATTTCGAATGTTATTATTTTGAAATATAACGTGAAGAGTCAAGTGCAGGAAATAAGAAATCCCGGTAGCTTAGTTTTATAATGGGTAATAGCTAAATTACGAAAGAGAACAACTCAACTTTTAAAAATACGAGATTTTCTATAAACAATTGCGCTCTGTGCAATAATACTCATTTCTACACCACACGATCTGGGGCCTGTTTCAAATAACTAAAAGTCGACAGTTAATTACAAGTGAAGGTTCTACAATTTGAATAAATGAAGGATTTCGTTAAGAAAATAGTTTGACCTTTAAACATTTTAGTGCACTTGTAGAAAACATTTACACGTCAGCTATAAATATTAATACATCCAATCTGGTGTTCATTGTTGCAGCAACTAAAACTACATAAACCATTGAAAATAAGTTTATGGCAGATGTAGTTAAATAACAAAATATCAAGTTATTAAAAATAATAAATGAATAGGCCCACATCTTGTTTGTAGATGATTTTTTTATATATAGTATCGCGTCTTATTACCCGTACTAATTACGCTAATGATTTTTAGAGACTAGGAAGGTTATATTTAGAGGAAGTGTACCTCCATTTGCGTGGAGGGAGAGTAGAAAACCATTTTGGGAAAACCCACCCTTAGTAGACTTATACCCGATTGAGATTCGAACCTCGATCTCCCCGGGATTGGGAGTCTATAATCTACTGCGTGAGTAGCGCGTTAGACCACGCGGCTATCGAAGCGGGTAAGAGTCATATTTCCTTCCATCCCTTAGCCGACAGTGGATTAAATTCGCGCAATTTAAAGTTGGAAACTCCTGACCTATATCATGTGTAGAAAACTAAATAGAACTTTCAGTTTTTAAAAAAATATTTATTATTAAATCATCAAGCTACAAAACTAACCTTTTAAGTGACTAATCTTAGTCATAACTTTAAAAAAATAGAAACGCCACAGGTAAAGGTGTGTCTCTCTCAACATAAAATCCTTACGTACATTACGTCATATCGTTACGATAAAGAAGCTTTGTTGCTCTACTTAGTGGGGTACTCGTAGATGTCGGGCATCATGAGCTCCGGTTTGTCATAGCCGAGCTCCTCAGGGGTTTCCAGCCCCAGTCCGTGCAGAGTGGGCCTTATCTCCTGAAGAACATACGGCCATATCACGTGCACCTTGTCGGCACACTTGAACTTCACAGTTTCCAAGAACCTGCAACAATGGCACTTTTGTTATACAACAATACTATTTATTATAATGTATCACACATGGTAATATCACATACACTGTAGGTGACAATGCGCATAATAACTTTTCCAGGAACCTGCAACAATGACACTTTTGTTAAACAACAATACACTATAATATATTGCATCACACACAGTGATATCGCATACACCATGTCGATGGAATTTCGCACGATAACTCTTAAGAACCTGCAACAATGACACTTTTGTTAGACAACAATACTATTTATTATAATGTATCACACATGGCAACATCACATACACCGTAACTGACAATGCGCATAATAACTTTTCCAGGAACCTGCAACAATGACACTTTTGTTAGACAACAATACTATTTATTATACACATACACCATGTCGATGGAATTTCGCACGATAACTCCTAAGAACCTACAACAATGAAATTTGCTTTAGCTGACATAGCTCACTGTCAATAATGTATATAATGCAACAAATATTGCTTCAACTTTACAAACAACAACAACAACAACCTGCTTCGGCGGCCGCATGGTCTAAGGCGTCACTCTCGCAATAGACCAGACTGCTAATGACGGGGAGAACGAGGTTCGAATCTGGGTCGGGTGTATTCAGGGAGGTATTTTCCTCGGTGGCTTTCCATTCTTCTTCCATCCATGCAAATGCTGTTACACTTACTCTAAATTCCACCTTCCTAATCTCTAACATTTAGTATATAGTCGTATAACCCGAACTGGTAATTAAACGCGAGCGTATAACACTAACGGGTGGTAAGACGCGGTGCTAAAAAGACAAAACAAAAACCGCTGTGTTAAGGGTGTTACATGGGGAGGGCGTTTTATGCGTTTGGAAATCCCGCATTTTTGAAGAAGGGGTTCTATATTTTTAAATATGGTTTTCACCAAACTGTAAGCGAAAGCTATCAACAGGTCCCTATCTAGCTATAAAGTTTAAATTTTAAGTTTAAATTTTTTTAGAAAAAATTCAACTAAGCTTTACGCCAATATTTGTACTTCTGAGATTAAAGTAAAACGATAGAGACCTAAAACCAGCCTTCCTCTATCAAATAAAGACTTTTTTGATAGGGCCACAACAGAAAATTTGAAGCAATTGCGAGATTGTTAAATTTAAGCTACCAGTCATTTTTTTAAACTTTAGATTTAAAGTTTAAACTCTTTAACTGGTCAAAACTTAAGCTTTTGTTGAAAACCATTTAAGAAATTATCAAACCACTTCGTAAATAATCCAGAATTTCGAAACAGCTGCAACGCTTTCAGTGCTCCCCCATGTAACACCCTTAAAATAATAGTGATAATAGTAAAAAAAAAAGCCTTAAGACAATATAATCCTTGGGATTAAGAAATGAATGTCTTGTATAGTATCTTATAGAATTGTCGCGGCTAGTGTTGGCCGTCACCTTATGGCCACGGCGTAGTCGTTGATCCGGCGACAGGCGTGCAAGGCGGCTATGATGATCTTGGTATCGGGTACCATATCCATCCCGCTCAGCTCGTTCATGGCGTGGCGAACCTCCCACCCGTCGATGTCGGTGCGGTTGAAGTACGCCTCGTAACGGCAGTCGAACTCCAGGTCCGTTTCACTGTCGTAGTGCTTCAGGTTCGTTCGGAAATGCGTGTGAGGCTCTTCCTTAGGGACGACGACCTTCCTTGCGAACGGACGTCGGTGGACGCTAAACTTGACGGCGGCAGCAGTGAGACGCGTGGCGACGGAGTTGAACATTGTTGTTGTCGCCCTAGTAGGTACAAGACAAGAGAGTACACTGGTTCACAACAACTTTTTGAACTTTGTTAACAATTAACGTTGGTGGCATTTGAAGTGATTATTTAAATAATAGGCCAGTCACTTCATCCCCAAATTTCATCTAAAAAATCTAATATGTATAGCGATAATCTAAGAAATGTATGTGTAAAAACTCGTATGGAGAGATTCAGTAATGAATGAGTGATGAAGGAGTGAGGTTTGAAAGGGAATCCAACAGGTCAATGTGAAAGAAGCGTCTTCCGTTGGTTTGGGCATGTTGAGAGAATGAGTGTGGATCGAGTGACGATGCAGATATATGAAGGTAGAGTGTATGGATCAAAAGGAAGGGATAGGCCTTGTAAAATGTGGCTAAATGTTGTAGCTGAATGTGTGAAAAAGAGAAACATTAAGTGCTTAGAAGTGTGGAGAAAGTTAGTGAAGATGGATTAAGTACAAAGTTGTTTTCTGAGCTATATGCACAGTTTCTTGACTACACCGTAAGGGAACGGCGTGATTAGGTATGTATGTAAGTAATAATTTTAAACAATCTGGTGTGATAAGGAACGCTAACTCATAGGCAATTACCAACCTAATCAAAACCACAACGCCATGATGCCCTATCAACAGTGAAGTGGTTCTTGCCCGTATTTTTCGGGGTCTTCTTATATTGGCGGAGATGCAAAAATGATTTTCATACGTAATATAAACATCCGTTTTACAATTTGAGACATAAATGTTATGATATTCGTTTTGTGCAGAAGTTGACTTTTGACCACATTTGCTTTAGAGGGATTCATATAATTTTGAACGAATACACTTCTCTTAAAAGTTATTATTGTTCTAAATATATTTTGCATTGCCATACAATTTCTAATGATTTCAGTGCATTTTGAAGATAATTTAAACGAAAGATTATTTTAAACGCTAAGTGTGTGCCTTGTTTAGCTGCCTAAATGATTATTCAACAATCAAAGAATCACATACTTATAACGATAAACATAAAACGCTATACATACTGTATTATAAATAGTAATTGTCTAGTAATGGATTTTTATGTCTTGTAATGTTATACTTTTTAAATAACTACTCTGTTTATTGCTTCTTATAAAATATAAGTTATTAAAACTACTATATACCGGTACCTTTTAAGAAGTAAAATCCTGTTACTTTCAAAACCTATTCTCTGTGATAAACTGTCTTTTGTTTCGAATTAACAGTTGGATTGAAACTGAATAATGAATGCCAACTATTTATTTGAAATAGCACTAAACAAAGATTTAAAATTTCCCTTTAAATGATGTAGTTATCCTTTCAGCCACTTAGTGCATTGTTAGTTTTTTTTAAAATAGATACATTTTTGTAATTAACTAACCATATTTTTTTAAAGAACAATTATGCTTAGTTAAATAATTACTAGAATTTTACAAACGTTATATAATCAAGGTTTAATAGATAAGGTTGTAAAACTGATACATTCAACGATGTTAATGAATCATGCAATCAAGTCTTTAATGTCAAACGTTTATGTAATCAGGCGTGGACTGGTAGATTCCAAGCGGCCTGAGATTACATTTATTAAAGCCCTGGACATAATATTAATATATACCCCTGAAGCTTTGTTTCAGTGTAAGCTGAAGTGTTGAGGTGAAGTATTTAAATATTTAATATTAGTTATTTTAATCCCGAGGCCATTTCAGCAACATTATCTATGATCAGTCTACTTTCTACCAACACGAGCAAAGATGCTTCTAAATGCTTAAACAACAGCTGGATGGATGTCTTTATTGATGCATTTAAGTTTGTAAAATGATCGATCCTCCACTCGTTACTTGTATAGATCACTAAACAGATGATTTTACGATTTGTTTATAACAACTCCAAGAAACATCAAACATCTTGATTTTAAATTTAATGCCATCATATTTTTTCACAAATTATATATTCTGGGCACCTAAGACTTACTCGCTGGAACATTTGATTACAAATTAATAAAAACAGTCGTTTAGAATTGGTATGTAATGAAGATGGAAAAGGAGAGGATGCCAAAGAGAATGATGAAATTGAGTATGTAGGAAAAAGACCGCAAAGGAGGCCAAAGAAGGGATGATAGGAGCAGATAACAGAAAGTGTTCAAGTGAGTTGAGGATAATGGTGGAAGGACAGAGGAAGATGGAAGCATTTTACTAAACTGACCCGGCCACAGGCTGGAAACAGTTGATGATGATGAATATTTAGAATTGAATTAATATATTTATTTTAGGATAAAGTATTTGCGTAGGCCCAAATCAAATCGACCCACCAGGGATATGTTCCATCGGCCCAGTCCACCCCTGTATGTAATCCTCTTTCTCAAATGACCTTGTCTCTGATCCATATTATTTCATCAACGGATCCTCAAGGTCATCCATTTAAGTATTTTATAATTCACACTTGTTTGAAGGGCGTTAAAATTAAAGCCCAATGCCACTTCAAAGCGGCACAGTTTATTTTCTAAAAAAACAACTAAAAAGAAGATGATTGGACTCATTTCCTCAATTTGTTGGAAGCCAAGACTAGTGATTTACTTTGCCCTTGGCCTTGAATAGACATGAACACGGGAACAGTGTACAACCACGTCCAATAAAAATATAATATACATTTGCGGTCATTGGTATTTAATATTTTTGTGTGTTAGTATGCACTCCATGCTATGAGCCCACAAGTGAAATATACCGTCCGCTGCCGATAGCGAAGATAGTGCCAACATTTGCGGATAAAGGGTGTCATGTGGTCAGCACAACAAGCTCTCCGATCGTTAGTCTCAGTTTTCTAAACAGGAGCTGTTTCTTCTTTATTTAAGTAGATCCTCATTTGTCCTCGCGAGGCTCAGTTTTTTTTGAGCTCGTTACAGACCCACTCCTTTACAGATACATCTTTGAAAGCACCTGGGATTGAACCCGGGACTTCTGGATCTGTAACCATGAACGCTGACCACTAGGCTACAGAGGCAGTGTACTACAATATAGTTTATATTTGTCCATGGACTATTTTTTTTAAAAAGATAGTTTTTGTTGAAGGTTTATATATATTAATATTATATATGCATGGGTGTTTCCCGTACTCTTGCACAAAATGAACATCGGTCCTACCTCCCCACTGATACGACATTCCTACGATCAGCAGCCAAGAGTTTTATAGTTTACTACGACCTGCGCATTCGACGATGTCTTACTGCTCACTGAAGTGACGATGAAAGGCAAACAACATCTATCTGTGATGCTTATTGGTGGCATGACTAGAAAACCATAAACTTTTAACAATATCACCGAGTCATTCACTATTCGATAAAACATCACTAAGTTATGCGGCGCTTAGAGCTATCGTATACATGCGAAACTCCTGTGAATTGTAGGCTATGCAACCAGTATATCACAAGTGTAGAACGTGTTGCCTATAATCTACGGCGTTAGCCGACCGCGTGTGTCGACTCGTACCTGTTATTTGCGGCGGGAATTTCTCACCCCTTTACCTTTTACGCAAAAGGAAATAAATATTGTAAGCCAATATACCCCCATTTGCGTGGAAGGAGAGGAGGAAACCATTTAGTATTAAAAAAAAACACCCTCAGTAGATCTGATCGGGATTCGAACCCCGATCTCCCCGTAATCAGCAGGCCAGACTAACACGAGAGTGACGCCTATGCTCATAAGTATATCAACTCTGCTTATGATCCCCTTGTTGTAGAAATGTTTATTTATAGGTAATTTTTTTTGTAATCTTTTGTAATTTAATATCATTTTCTTGGCTTGTGTCATTTTTGTGTTTTTTAAAGCATTTTAAGAGATTTTAGAGTCGTTTTATAGGCATGTTTGAGTCATTCATGTTGAATAAGTTTATTTTTAAATAATATAAATATTCTATAAAGGCATAAATGCTTAAACATAAATTATTTCTTCACACAATTATTGGCGAAATGAGAACTTTGTATCTTCTTTACTTGTTTGGTTGTAAAACACACATTCCTGGTGAGACTGCAACTATTATTAGCACCGCGTCTTACTACCCGTTAGCTAGACTGGAGAGGGTTGCGCTGTGAGGGGGTAGATATTACTTCTGAATCAGATATTTATAAATAAATGTTTTATTTAGCAGAATGTAGAAGTTAATTTGTTAAAGGCTTTTCATTGCAATTTTTATTCGCAAAGTGCATGTTTGTTGTATGCATTTATTACGAGTTTTTGTTCATAATTTTCTGATTCTTTTTCGAAAATAAGTAATTTTTAGGTCATTTTTCGATCTTTTTTGGTCATCTAAATCCTGAACCTGGTGGTGAGATATAAGATTCTTCCTATTGTGATCTTACTTTACTTTTTTATGACCGTCACATAAGAAGATTCTATTAATGGTGATCTTACTATACTTTTTTTTAAACCGTGGCCAGCTTACTACCCACCCTACGTCAGTAAATCAGTTGTACGGTGAACTATGTTATGTTGCCCTCAGTAAAACCAAAGTTAATTCTGGTACCTACTAATAAAACATTTGTGAGTGAAAAATAAGAGTAAAGAGTACCTTAGATAAATAAACGACATATTCCTCGTTGCCTGATGGGGGGGATCCGGACTATAATTTGAGCGCATGCGCGGCGCGCCCTGTTACGTCACACCGCCACTCCCCTCGTGTTTTGTGTGTGGTGCGCGCGTAATTACGGCTCGCGGTAAACCCACCGTGTAATTAGCACCGCTCCACATTTTTTTAAAACAGCAATATTGTACCTGTTTTATCGGGGGCTTGGGGGTTAGGGCTACACCTTTTTTTTGTATGTGTGTGTGGGTGGAGGGAGGAAGGTGGAATAAGAGGAAACTTGATATGAAGACTTCCTCTACCCGCATCGGTGGTCGAATGCTCTAGACTGCAGGGGTTGGCAATCGTTTTGGGGCCCTGTGATCAACTTTTTACATTTCGTTTCTCCACTCTACTTTTGATTGATTTTTTTCTATACATCTTGTATTTATTTTTTAAACTCAATATTTCCTTCAATACTTATGTCCCTGTCTTTATATAAAAAAAGATGTACCCTCTGGGTACCCTGAAAGGTAGCAGCAGTCTTACCCTGACTGATTACACTATGACCCTATCTTATAAACTGTACCATAGTGGAATAATGCAAGGTAAGCTTGCCTTTTCGTAAAGATATAGTTTTCTCAAGCGATCGACCGAAAATTGCTGCATGATCGACCTATTTTTGCTTACCCCTAGTCAAGCGCTTCGCTCTCCTATTATGTTGGATTGCTGTTGATGGGGAAATCGAGGTTCGAATCCCGGTCGGATGTACTGAGAACGGGTTTTCCTTAAGTTTTCCACTCTCCATCCACGTAAATGTCGAAACATTTCCTCCAAATTATACTTTTCTTATCCCTGTCCCATTAGCTATTAATTGCTGTATGAGTATAACCCGAACGGCTAGGCTATTGAGACGCGGTGAGAATAAAATTATTTCTAAAATAATAATATTTACACAGGAATAACTAACTGACTTCACATGCTAAATTCTTTGACTAGGGAGGGTGGGGTTTGAATCACGACCGTGTACACTTATTTTTATATTGTAGGTTTTTTATCCTCTCTTTATGCGAATACTAATCTATTTCGTTACGTTACCCTACCCTCCTCATCACCAAGTCTTGAATTACTGTGGATTCACACGTTCGCTGAAAAACAGGCGCAGAACAGAAACTAGCTCTAATCCAAACACAAGATTTCCGCCTTATCGTCGCGAACTGTTCCGCTAAAGTTCAACTCATCTCTACTTCGTCCGCTCTACCTAAGATGTTCGGCACAGGAGAACCAATCAAATCTCAGACCCGACCATCTCTAATCATTGCGCATGCGCATTTGACAACATATGCGCTCTACAGCCAGAAGCTAGCAGACAGCTTTGTCGGCCGTTGTGAGGAGATTTGAAATAACCCGTTAATATAAAGCTTGTGTTTATTGATGTATTGGATTGTGCCACGACACAGCGTTATAATTTGTAAACATCCATCGGGAGAATGATCTAAAATAAATGTTTATCCACTAGAAAATAAGATATGTTGATAATCAGCTGTTTTAAGTTAGCGTTGCAATGCATCATGGGCCAACGTACAACCTGTGAATTGTTGCGCTACTCAAGCAGATTCTGTTCTCTATTTTCGTCGAACGTGTGAATCAAGCTTTAAGCTATCCTAGGTCCCCTCTCTCCTCCATGTTTCCTCTGTCCCCTCTCTCCTCCATGTATCCTCGGTCCCCCCTCTCCTCCATGTATCCTCGGTCCACTCTCTCCTCCATGTATCCTAGGTCCACTCTTTCCTCCATGTATCCTAGGTCCACTCTCTCCTCCATGTATCCTCTGTCCCCCCTCTCCTCCATGTTTCCTAGGTCCACTCTCTCCTCCATGTTTCCTAGGTCCCCTCTCTCCTCCATGTATCCTAGGTCCACTCTCTCCTCCATGTATCCTCGGTCCCCCCTCTACTCCATGTATCCTAGGTCCTCTCCATGTATCCTAGGTCCACTCTCTCCTCCATGTATCCTCGGTCCCCCCTCTACTCCATGTATCCTCGGTCCACTCTCTCCTCCATGTATCCTCGGTCCACTCTCTCCTCCATGTTTCCTAGGTCCACTCTCTCCTCCATGTATCCTCGGTCCACTCTTTCCTCCATGTTTCCTAGGTCCACTCTCTCCTCCATGTATCCTCTGTCCCCCCTCTCCTTCATGTATCCTAGGTCCACTCTCTCCTCCATGTTTCCTCGGTCCACTCTCTCCTCCATGTTTCCTCGGTCCACTCTCTCCTCCATGTATCCTAGGTCCACTCTCTCCTCCATGTATCCTCGGTCCACTCTCTCCTCCATGTATCCTAGGTCCACTCTCTCCTCCATGTATCCTAGGTCCACTCCTCCAGTTTATCTTCCAGTTGTACGTGTTTGTTGGCGATGTGGGTGTGCCTGGAACTGCTCAGGAGGGGGTTGTGAAGGCCACTACTCACGGTCATGCAGACAACTGGGATACAGAGTAGTTATACCTGTATTACTATACCTCACTGCCCCAACGTATGCCTTGATTTTAGTAGGAAAAACTAACTGTATCTAGTTGTTACTAAAGTTACTAAAACAATTTTAATATATCCATACTTCAAGTCACGTTATCTGCAACTGTCACGTTTGATAGATATCATCAATTCTTATAAAACAACAATAAAAATACAGTGAAATGTTATCATTGTTGCCCACAAATAAATATGTTAAGAATTTTTTAAGACCTAAATCGAATCGATGGTCTTGCGGAATAAACGGCGGTCTCATTTGGTCTGGTGTGCTGGGGATGGGTAGGTCTTATTTCGACACCTGGCCGGGTTAACTTTATTTTTAGCACCGCGTCTTACTACCCGTTCCGGTTATACGCATATCTACTAATCGCGCTAATGAGTTTGTGATGAGTAAGGTTGCATTTAGAGGAAGTGTATCCGAATTTGCGAAGAGGTAGAGTGGTAAACCATTTAGTAAAAACCACCCTCAGTATACTCAATAGGGATTCGAAATCTGATCTCCCCTCCATCGGTAGTATAATCTATTGCGAGAGTGACGCCTTAGACCTTGCGACCACCGAAGCAGGTCCCGGGTAAACTCACCGTGAGCCTGTGCTAACCCGCCGGGGTTCGAATACCAGCTGGGTGTACTTAATAGTTTTTTTCCTTGGCGCTTTCCCATTCTTCCTCCATGCAAATGCGCGTAAATTTCACCAAAATGTTATCTTACTCATTCAAAGAGTCCGGACGGGTAGTAAGAAACGGTGTACAAACAAAAAACCACAGTACTTTCTAAATACACTAACAATTTCTCAATGACTAAGCACAATAGACAATGGATTGTTTTAATTTTAGGACTTAAGGAATACGTCTACAACTTTTTCATAATCACGAGAAATGTAGTCCAATTTTTCATATGAACAACTTTATCTGGCAGCTAGACAAGTTATTAGATCTACTTTAATACATACATAAGATATGCGTTGTGAAGCTATAAGAATTATTATACATTATCAAAACCTATAAAATAACACTAATAATATATTAAAGTGTAATCAATATTGATCGCCAATAATGCGTTTGTATTTTCTAGAGACTTATTCCTACCACCACGTTAATTAAAATGTATAATTTGAAACCTGTATAAGTTTATTTACCTGTAACTATTAAACCAAAATTTTATTTTTATTTAATAGTTACTGGCAAAAAACTTACACAGGTTTCAAATTATACATTTTAATTAACGTATATATATATAAAACAATCTTTCCCCAAAAGTGGACCACTTGATAAGCGTTTGATGCACATGCGGACATACCCACCTTAATATGCCTTACCTGTCACTTTGTCAAAGCTATTGTTCGTGTTTATCAAGCCGTACAAGACAGTATTTTTTTATTTGGCTTTGTTTCTTATGCCCATTTCATCTATTATACTACCACTAGTGGCACAAAGTATTTGTAAGGATACATCAGGGCTGTGTCAAGTCCACAGTTTTAATTCGACACGAACCCAAATCGAGTAAATGAAATATTCTTGAAGCTGGATTGAAGCTACAATTTTTTCTAATTTTTTTTTTGGTTAATTGGCTCATGCTGAATTTTTTTTTTTTAGGAATATTATGTTTACCTTTTAAGCTTTATACACTAAAATAATTTAAAAAAATATTTGTATTGCACAATTGTCTGTAATATTTTATTCTAACCAGATAAATCAAGCTATTATCACAGCATACAATTCAATCTCTTTAGAAACCCGCCTCGGTGGCCGCATAGTCTAAGGAGCTACTCTCGCATTAGACTAGACTGCCGATGACGGGGAGATCGAGGTTCGAATCTCGGTCGGGTGTACTGAGTTGTTTTTAAAAAAAATTGTTTTCCACTATCCCTCAATGCAAATACGGTTACACTCCTCATAAATATAACCTCTCTAAGTCCTAGACCATTGGAGTAATTAGTACATAAGCTTATAACCCGGGTGGGTAGTAAGACGCTATGCTAATAAAAATTACTTTATTTTTACCATGAATATTAATTTGTAATATACATAATCCGCTCAGAATGGCAATAATTGAACATAAATAAGTATAAGCCTACTACTTGTATCAGTTGAAAATTAGTCAACTATATACTTAGTCACCTAAATATGGTTTAAATATGCCCTTAAATATACGAACCCCTAAATATTCAAAGTATAAAATTTAAATATGCAAAATATAGAACAAATTTATATAGTTAAGGTGGTTCAGTAAATGTTTAGATCTTATTCGGCATTAAAATGAGGTTCAGAATTAAAATATGACGTCATAAACATACTAACCCTTTTTTTAATAAGGATTTTCTGTATTGTGCTATCCTAATTTATGTATATCACCTCCTGGTGCGAATATAGTCGGATCGGATATACATAACGCCGACATTTTAAAAGTTACTCTCTATCTACTTGCACGCATTAATTAGCCAATACATTTTATCTGCAGCTGGCACAGATCGTACCCCAGCTGTTTGTTAATGTTGGTCACATTTTTTTTTATATATCTTCAAAATTGTTCTTCTATGGCGATCTCGATACTCTCTGGCTCTTTTAAAATATGGGCCTCTTCTTCAGACATTTTTGAAAAGCCTCCCTTTAAACGTTGCCCAACAATCTCTGACTTTGGTTTAGTTCCCGGTACAGTCCGACACCTTAGTTTACCGAGCTTAAGGATCCCGGTTATGATTTAACGGAGGTGGAGGCATTTTTATATAGCGATGACACCCTTTAATCCTTAAGGTTATTTGAGATTCGAGGATTCGAGAAAATTTCGGATTCGAGACTCAAATCCTTGGATTTTTTTTTTTCAAATTTTGTAGTTAAATTTGTTTTATAGCTCTTAATACTGCTTATTGGTGGTTCAGAACCAATTATAATTATAGGATGAACTCAACAACCAGGCCCCAGACCAGTAATTTAACGCTTAACTGAATGTATGAATGTTATAATGAATGGATTATAAGAAAGAATGTTAACATTTAGTTACTGTTTGTATTTTCTATTATTCTATTATATTAATATTTTCTTTAATGTTAATTTTTTTCCAAGATTTGGATTCGAAATTCTAAATTAAATTGGAGATTTTCATTCGACATTCGGATTAGTAAAATAGTTGATTCGAGACCACTATTAATTTTTAAATTTAGCTTTAATAGATCCCACATTCTTATTCCTGCATATCATTAGCCAACACTTTGTGTCAAGATTACATCGGAAAAAAATAAATACTGAAGCTAGGAAAAGTTTGTGCGAGTATTTTATGCACGGTTCTGTACCGTCCAACAGATAGTTTCTTTATTGGCTAAGAGATCGCATCCTCATCGCTATTTTCTTGTGGCAGCAAAGCATAGAGATAAAAACCATTTCGCCGCGTCAAGTTGTCACGAACGTTTTATTCAACATTCACAGATGGGCGATGTTTTCGTACTTAATTCATTAGTGAAACTTACATTCAAATAATGATGGCAACCACCACGAAACGCTCTTTTTTTTTATTATTATTAAAATAGTATCGTGAAACTACTCGGGTAAATTGTTGAAATTATAAAATAAACACATTATACACGTTTAAAATTAAAACCTCTTGCATCAAACATTTTTCAAAACAAACTTTTTGTTTCATGTTTGAAAGAAGAAAAAAAACACAAAAAAACTTGATTTTGCTAATCTAAGACTACTTGTATAGTAATAATCTCTGAAAACTAGGACCTAAGCTACTACCAAATTTCACACACATTTCCGTGTTTTGACAATAGTATCAATGATAGTTTATCTCTCACACGCTAAAGTTGACTTCTATATTTTAACTCAGTACACTGTTATGTAAAATAAAAATTGCCTGTGTGTCTATAGTATAGATTATAGACGGAAGAAAGGGTTGTAATTAAAATAATATATTACAACACCAATGTACATATTTTGTTCTCACAGCAGCTAGCTTTTATTTTATTACACACGATCTGGGAGTGCTAAATGGTTTCTAATGAGAGTATATTTTACTCTTATTAAATGATTTCATCATTGTAGTGGTGATCAAAATATTCGATCAATTTAATTACACTACCAATTTTTGTAATTGGAAAGATCTTCAAAGTACAAACGTACTTTATACCATATGTGATTACTGATTAATGCAAATAAAGATCGTATTACTAAGTTCTTCAACTAATAATGTACATACAGTGAGTGTAGATAACTATCCAATACCGCCTACTCATACATGAATATTTTAAAATTGTGGTACCAACTCTTTATTATTTAAAATAGAATAGAATTGTGTACACTGTTTTTAAAGCGATAAAAGGATTAAATAGATTTCAAAAAACAAAACAAAAAAACACGAAGATGAACGGTTACTTTATTCAATTACCACAGAATGGAACGGTGATTCCTAGCACCCATCTAGGGATGATTGGTATCACGGAGTTGGTAACTTTTAGAACTGTCGTGTTGGCACACGACTTGCGCCGTAACGAGGCGGTTTCTATCATGTTGCCACCACTGTGAGTGGGCTGCCTCTAGTGTGGTCGGAACAACAAACACGTTGCATGTAGGTTGATGTATGCGGAATACATAAATTACAACGAAACTATTTTGAACGGTTATTGGTTAAAAAAATAATTGTGTTAAAACTTGTCTTTGCATAAAGTGTGTCCAAGAGAGTTTTATATTTTGAAACGATTATAATTTGTTCCCGCAGATGGTACGTTTCGATACCGGCAAAGTGTTTTTTTTTTCTTTGGGTTCAGGGTCGTTCACAGGTGCATTCCTAATCGGATAAAGTTCGTCGTCTTTACATTTTGAAAAAAAAAAAAAAAA
>CABFWB010003559.1:16819-28203 GCA_902151455.1 Timema bartmani | reverse complement strand
GGGGGGTGGGGGGGGGGGGGGGGGGTTACTCATATAATTCTTATATCACAATGGGTCACGGGTAACGCCGTGTGGGATTGCTAGTATAAAAATATTGTTATCTTTAGAGCCTGATATTAAAACAAAAATAAACAGTTTTTATTTATATTTAGTTTAGCAGCTATTCAAAATGTTGGCAAAATTTACTGACAAGAAACGTGCGGATTTTGAGAAATCCGTCAAGTGACATTCCGCCAAAGGTTTCTCCACCCCTCCCAGACCTCACCGGTGGACACAAGGGCTAAATGTCAAGCTCACCAAGTCTAGTTTGACAGTGCCGGGGAAGTTTGGGGATCGAATCCCGGCCGAGTGGTCGCAAGGTGTAAGGCGTCACTCTCGCAATATACCGGATTGTCGGTGACGGGGATGTCGGGGTTTCAAGCCCGGTCAGGTGTACTGAAGATATTTTAACTCTATTTCCACGTAAATGTGGGTACATTTCATCCAATTTCTACCTCTTTTCACACCTAACCCCTTAGTGTAAATACGCGGATAGTCCAAGCGGGTAGTAAGACTTGAAGCAAATAAAAAATGGGGTATGACGACTATTTGGCCACGCGGATAGTATCGTGTCTTTTTTTTGGTATTATTTACAAGTGATGCGGAGGTTGCGGTTCGAATCCCGGCTGGTTGTACCGATTTTCCCCTTAAATAGCTTTCCTCATGCTTTCCACACAAATTCTCTGGTTGGGCTTAGAACCTTGCCCTTGTCATTTACACACGAGACTGTTGCCATTATCCGCGCGTCCACCGTTACGGGCTGCTTGTTTTTAGTTTAGTTTTTATTTCCACTGTCGTCAGACACGATAGCCGCCTCCGGATTTGTGGTTACGAGACCGAGTCTTGTGAGATAGATATCCTCTCGTGAAAAATTCCCCGGTCAAGCTGCTGTTGCGTCTGCATTTGCGGTTGTTTTAAGGATTAATAAAACAACGCCGCCTTTGTCCTCAGCGGTGACTCACGACAAGGTGGATGCGCGGCGCATTTCATAGCGAACGTCACACGCGCTGGTTTGTCATATACTTTCCTCGATATTCTACTTGCGCGTTTCACTTTGTACCGGCGATAATCGGGTTAAGAGTGGCTTGTCTCAGTCCGGCCACACAATGAGTCATTGTGCTCGGATCGCACGGTCCGGTTCCCGCGACGTTCTTGGGGTGTGTGAAGACGCTGCTCTATAACTTGAAGTGGGCCTTGCGACCGTGGTCAAGATCAACTAAGCGCTGCTACAGCCCAGGATATGTCTCTTGAGGAGAGACTTTGGTTTGAATCCTGCTTGCGGTTGAAATTGTGTGTCACGCTTGGCGCGAAAGTAGGCCTGCCACTAGTGATTACAACAAAATAATGTAGGTCCAAGTATCAGGTGTTGATAGCTCGATTTATGTAAAACACTATTTCAATTTTAAAATAATAATATAAATTAAATAAATTACCTAGATATAAATAAAGATCAGCCGATCAAGTATAAGGGGGAAGGTATTTTTTCTTCTATCAATACCAAGATTGTTGACCTCGTTCTTGACGTAAAATGTTCGCCTCAGGACCCGATATTCGTGAGTTCACAGCCAGCCGGGGTCAACGGATTTTTATTGAGCGATAAAAATCTGTAGTACAACTTCCTTCGGAGGGGAAGTTACGTCGTTGGCCCCATGTCGATTGTGAACATGTAATAGAACCCTGGAAGGTATGTGAAAATACCTTTCCCGGTAAAATTGGTAGGTTCTTTCGCTCTCGCTCATAGAAATACTACTCGTGTGCTGATATCAGTTGGTTCAAAAAGTGCACGTTAAATACCTCTGATGATGATAATAATACCACCAAGGTTGTAACTTTCAGCGTTGCTAAGTGGAAAGAGAGGTCGACCATGAGTCGAAAGGTCGCTGGTTTGATCCCGGGTGGTGTCGGCGGGGATAATTTATATTCATATGTATATGAAATCATCAAATGTTTATTTCAGAGTGTCGCATTATCGTTTCGGGCTATACGCATATAGTAATTATGTTGTAGTGATGAGGAAAGTATAATTTTAAAGGAAATGTACCCCCATTTTCGAAGGTGAAAAGAGTGATACGCCATTTAGGTAAAAATACCTTCATTACACCTGGCCAAGATCCGAAATCGGACCTCCCCGTCGCCGTCAAACCAGATCAAAATAAGCTCGACATTTTAGACCGTATGGCCACCGGTGCGGGTCGTACTATTCATTTATAACTGTGCACTGTGCGTTAAGTTAGTTTGTAAGTAGCTCGTGTGCTTATTTAATCTTAATATTTATAAACAAAAATTGCCAAATAGTAAACATAATATTGTTAACGACTTATTAAAAAATAATGTGCTGAAATAACTTAGTAAGCATATTACGTTTTCGAAGGCGGGTATAATCAAAATAGTGTGACGTATTTTATTAATATTCCCGGGCCAGCTAATCTGGGTGTGAACCTTTTCTACTACGAGTGTCCAGATATTCTTTTTAGGTGTCAGACAAATTGCTGATAGCTGCAGTTAGAACGTACAACTAAACTTAATTCTTGATCATCCTATAGCTGGCAGACAAGTTACTGATAGCTTCAGTTAGTTAGAACGTACAGCTAAACTTAATTCTTGATCATCCTATAGCTGGCAGACAAGTTACTGATAGCTGCAGTTAGAACGTTCCCTATAGCTGGCACACAAGTTACTGATAGCTGCAGTTAGAACGTACAGCTAAACTTAATTCTTGATCACCCTATAGCTGACACACAAGTTACTGATAGCTACAGTTAGAACGTACAGCTAAACTTAATTCTTGATCACCCTATAGCTGGCACACAAGTTACTGATAGCTACAGTTAGAACGTACAGCTAAACTTATATTCTTGATCATCCTATAGCTGGCAGACAAGTTACTGATAGCTGCAGTTAGAACGTACAGCTAAACTTAATTCTTGATCAACCTATAGCTGGCAGACAGACGCGCGCTCATCGTCAGCTTGTGGTTTCCGTCTCATCATGTGGACTAGAATCAGTGTGACCAACTCACATTACCAAAATATCACCAGAACTAATTAAAATGACACCATTTATCACTAGCCTTGAACTGATAATTTTTAAGATATATTTTTCAAATGTACAAAAATATTTTTTCGAAGCCCACCATTCAGGTAAGCTATTAACAGTCAATTATAATTTAAGCAAACACAATTAAAAAACTTACATTCGGACAGACGCATAAAAAAGAAACTTGAAATCCCCATTCTAAATACATTGCAACTTAATTTAAATGTATGAGTCATTGAATGTTTTTTTAGAACCAAGTAGAAAAGAGCAGTAGAGTCACTAATGTAATTTTAAATATCCATTCACTTACTTCGCGCCTAGATAACTTTAAAATCAAGAAAATAATAACAAAAATTCCAACAGAGTATTGGTTTTATGCTATAAAAAAAGCTGAAGCCTAATTTTTAAAAATGGTGGAAATCCTATAAGCCACTATTTGATTATATTAACGAACTTTTTTTAAAAAAAAGCTAAATTGGCAACACCGACTGGAATTTAATATTAGTCAGTCTCCTATTGAGTGCAGACTGTGATTTTTCTCAACACAAGTCCACCCCGTTCATCTTTTACCAACATCATTTCATGCCTTGACCTGGGTGATGGGTGATGGGTTGAGCCCCGTAAAAATGGTGGGACGCGATAAAGCGAAAAGTACCATACAGAGATTAAATCAAGTATTTTTTCCTTTGATAGGTTTTAGATATGATTCACAATGTTTTTGAAAAGCGAAATAAAACGAAATTGTCTTGTTACACGGAATCCTCCTATAAAACGAAATAACACCGATTTTTACAAAAACATATTTAAATAAACACGAAATTAAGACGAAATTAAGCAGAAATTTTGACCATATTATAATACTAGTATTTTGTTGTAGTGTAAGCTAACTTAAGGCTACAAAATTGTGAAACATGAAGACAAACTTGACAAAGAATTTTAAAGCAAATATATAACGTTTCAATGATAAATTTTAATTTTGCACACACTGTTTCAATATGTAAATAATATTTAAACACCTCAGATAACATGTAACTTTGTATCAACACAAAGTAACACCGAAAAGTGAGATTTAAAAAACAAAATTTAACTAAAAATAAAATTATTTTTACGGTATCTAGTGATGGGTGATAGGTATCTTCAAATTCGGGAACAGTCAAACAGGATGTCTGTGAAGATCTCTAGTAGTTACCGGCATTTCCTGTCGGATGATCTGTCTCCCTGTCAAGTCAAGAGGACCCTAGTTCGATCCCGAGCAGTTCATGCCTGGTTGACTTGACTGATGGGTATTTATTTTATTTTCACTGTTTACAGGCCCGGTATCTTACATACTTTAAATTCAGGCCGTTTTCCCACATAATTTTGACCTTACTTTTACAGTAACAATATGAATTTCCTTTTTTTTTTAAATTATAAAACAGGTTTTGGCTTTTAATTTAATTGAAATTCATCTACCCCATAGTTCCATTTGGTCCGCCCCGGGTATACTACGCCCCCGGTATATTACGCCCCCGGTACCCTCCCCCGCTGGGCCCTCCACAATGCCCGGGATTTCACCCTCGAGTCAGCCAAGCGCCCAGCAGAGGCGGGCACCCCCCTTTCCGCAACCCTGTTCCCCCCCGTCCCCCCGTCTTTAATTTAGCTTTTCTAACTACTAAACTAAGCTAACTTAACTGTTTTATTCCTATTTCTGCCGGGGAACTCCGTCACCCCGATGGTACCGGAGGGCTGCAGGGCTGCCGCCTTTCTCCATCTTGACTCTGAGGGCCCCATCAACCACAATCCACCTCTAATGTCTCCAAGGTGGTGGATCATACGGTGCAGGGAACCCCTCAGAGCTCATATTTACTCCACCAACTTTTGTTCATACGACTGGAAAACTGTCCTTAAAATCACAAGGGCATCCCCCGTGTTCCTTGACTGATGGGTATCTCCAAACTATTTTGTATCAGCACACGACTTACAAACCAGCTTGACTTGGGATAACCCACCCGCCACCGGAAACTTAGATTAGACATATCCGTGTGTCGAACCAAGTCCACATAGACCTGCATTGACCTCATTAACCACTCGGCCACTTGTAGAAGAGAAATGTAAAATGAAAGCGGCTCTCAAGATGGAGTGGTGGTTCTTGACATTTGAATAGTCGTTCATGATAATAATAGGTATTACGCACTTCGTACAAAGCGTGTCTCGGTACTAAACAACTAGTTGCGACTAAGCCACCATTTCTGAGGGGATTCATATCTTATATGAATGAAAATAATAAAGGTTTGACTACTAGCCTGAGGCTGACTAAATAATTCTAGGTCGAGGGTTTCCAACTTTTTTTTATTTTATTTAGCACCGCGTCTTACTACCCGTTCGGGTTATACGCTTAAGTACTAATTACGCTAATGTGTTAGGAATTGGGAAGGTTGAATATAGAGGAATTAAACCAGCATTCGCGTGGAGAGAGAGAGAGAGTGGAAAACCATTTAGGAAAAACCACCCCCCAGTTCACCCGACTGAGATTCGAACCTCGATCTCCCCGTCCTCGGCAGTCGAGCTCAGACAGGACTAGCGCGTTAGCCAACTACGCCACCGAGGCGGGTTAGGCTTCCAACTAAAAAGTTCCCTAAGATTAAGGTATTTGAGAGTATCGTCACATTTATTTTACAGGCCCGAAAAAAAACACGCGTATATGTTTCGTATTTTACCATACGTCCCGTGAATTTCCCCTATTTTAGAAACTACATGGTGTGAATCATTAAAACTTTTGGTATTTTACAATATTATTTTAAGTTACAATATTTCTCTTCCTGAGTTTATTACAGCACAACATTGATACGATATTTTAGGCTATAATTCTACATGCACAGCCTTGAGTTTGGAATTTAGCCGTTGGGCGGTGGGAATCCCCGAATTCCTATCTAATCAATGCTTACTGCGTTTCACATAACGGTCGGTCAATCTCCTCAAGATCTCGATTAACTAACAAGCGGTAATAGTAATAAATTAATAACAATAAGCATAATAACTCAATAATAATAATTAATTGAGTAGACCAAGTAGCCAATCTTTGAAAAGATAAGTGTCCCTGCTTTGTGTTATGAGAAAATGGCCACCTTACCTTAAGACCACAATAATATAGTCAAGTTATGCAAAAATGAGAACAGGTATTTAATTGTGAATTAGATTAAAAAAAAGGGTTAGTTAAAACATGTTTAATTACGTACTAAACGAATTTTTTTCCGACTTTGATACGTCAGTACGATACAGCAGATTTAAGGAAGAAATTTTAAAAAATGGACATCGGTTGGAAATTTTCCACCGCGAGTCAAACATTTCCGTTTCTAAACTAAAAAAAAACATCAATTTTACTACAGTATATTACATTTCCAAGGCAGTCTGTGGGCCGCAAAAAAAAAAAAAAATAAAAAAATCGTGAACTGCTAGCTGGGAACCCCTGCCTTAAGTTGTACCCACACGTATGCTTCCCGACTGACCTGCACTGCTGAGCAGTTGAAAAACCAATCTATTTATTTTAATTCTTCCGGTCCAGTTTTCTAGTAAAATAAAATATATATATATAATAAAAAATTCAAAAATTCAACTTTGAAGTGCACATGTTTGTGTACAGGGACTACAAATTTTTAAATTTTCCACCCTTTAGCGTGCGGTCGATATCACGCGATGCTCATTGCAGATAGAAAATATGCAGACAAACCCTTCATTTTATTAATATAGAAGAAGATATGATAATCCGAGCATGTAGGGGGCTAGAAGGTGAAACACACACACACACAAACATACAAAGGCACTATATGAAGACAGCGGCGAGTAAACGAGGTTTATTGCCGGGTGTAAAACTTGTAAACAAAACATTTTAATTGCCCTGCCGCTTGTCTCGGTACATTTCCCTCCAAGTCTTGAAAAAGTGAGAGTTGTGAAATACTCTTTACCAGACTGGTGTAATTAATTTCTCCGCGCTTTCCGTAATCGAGTCAGTGGTCCTCTAAGCTTATCTAGCCGTTGTTCTCTCTTACACAAGTTGGAAACCGGTGCGCGGTACGCAGTCGCGCGATCGGATAGGATAGAAACCAAACCGCGTCACTTGTGGGCCTAATTGATGGCTCCTTGAAAGGTGGGAGGGGGTAGTCATCAGACTGAACAAATTATTATGAGAAGGGTAGTTCTGACGCTTCACAATCACACGATACCAAACAACCGCATATGTTTGAGAAATACCTTCTACAGTAGCCCCATGGCTTCTTTGGTGCTGACTGACAGCTTTGAAAAGCTACCAGACCAAATTATGTATCCCTACGCCGAACCATATTATATGCAAAAAAACATGTGTTTAGCAGCTGTCACTTCTGACAGTCAAAATTTAGGTATATACCTAAATGTTGACTGTCAGAAGTCAGCTGTGAACTGTCAGTCAGCACCAAAGAAGCCATGGGGCTACTGTAGTTTCCAATACCAGGGATTCCCAAACTTTTTACACCAAAGCATCCTTTGCACCAGATGGAGCCCTAATAAAATTATTTACACAAATGTTATCAATATTCAATAACGACAGTTAAGTTCTATTAGTATAAAAGTATAAAACAAATGGGAAAAAAAAATCACATTTCTTTTTGGCGGCGCCTTTGTCAAAATGTCCTTTATCCAGATAAAAAATAAATTGTTATCCTAATTGCTTATGCTAAGTTATCTTCTGGTATGGACAGCAAGTTGATACTTTCATTGATCTGTATCAGTCTCTCTTATGGCTCTGACAAATTTGATAGGAAAAGACCCCCCCAGTACAACCGACCGGGAATCGAACACCGATCTCCCTGTCATCGGCAGTCTAGTTTATTGCGATAGTAACTCCTTAGACCATGCGACCATCGAAGCAGGTGAAACCTACTATAGTTTGTAAGTTCAGAAAGAGTATGTCAAAATTAGCAACAACAGCCAAAATCCTCTTTTATAAAAATGTTTAGCGTGATAAGTATATTGATAATTAATTCGAAAAACAAATACTAATAATCAAATTCATAGATATAAAAATGCCAAGCCAAATTGAAGTGTTTATCTTTAAATCTTCAAGCACTGTTTTTTTAGTCAACATTCTGAGATTACAGTCAATCAAGTTGACAGTATATTATCTATTATTCTTTTTCCAAGAACTATGTGAAATGTGTCAAATATGAATAGATATAAATCTTGTTGTGATCTTTCAAAATATTGTTCGAAAGTTTCTGGAATGTTGGTCTGGCCTTTTGAGTCCGGGTCTTGCGAAAACTGGTATATATCATCTACTCTAGGAGGAAAGGAGTAGGGAAGCTAGATTCTTAGAGTCTAGAGGAAGTGCAATCGGATTTGTGTGGAAGGAGGTAGGAAAAAAACTGTTGGGTAAATCCATCCTCATTACACCCGACCGGTACTTGAACCTCGATCTTATCGTCACAGGCAAATCAGACCAGATGTGTCTGGCGCCTCAACCAATACCCACCGGTGCTGGACTAACAAACTGTAACTAAAAGCACAGATTTATCTGATTACCAAAACCCTTCCTTCACCTCTGACAAGACGTGTATTAATCACAACATGTGAATGTGTGGAATGCCAGGCCTACCACCGTGGTTCGGATTCCACGTTAAACTGTAGGTCCTCCATTTCATCCCACAATCACTCTGCCATTACACATTAGCGTAAGTGCGTATAACCCGAACGTATAGTAAGACGCGGTGTTAATAATAATAATAATAATAATAATAATAATAATAATAATAATAATAATAATGTAACTAAAAACTAGGAAAACTTCCTTTTTCTTACAGAGGCAGATTGTAAATAATTTATCAGTAAAGAGAAAGTATGGAGGCTAAAATATCGTCAGTTGATAACTCGTTTTTTTTTAAAAAAAACACTTGTCATCGACCTCAGTGCTATTGGGGTAAAGTGCTCGTCTCAGGACCAGATGTTATTGGGTTCAAACCCAACCGAGGTCGACGGATTTTTCTTAAGCGATTAAAATTCGTAACACAACTTCCTTCGGAAGAGAAGTAAAGCTTTATGTCCCATGTCGATTGTGGCGTATTAAAAGATCCCAGGAAGGTATATGGAAATACCTTTCCCGGCTAAAATTGGTAGGCCCTTTCGCTCTCGCTCATAGAAATTCTCGTCTGCTGACATAATCAGACGGTTCTGAAAGTGCACGTTAAATACTTTAAATAAATAAATAAGTTTTAACGCTTGTCTAGGATGCGATTGTTTAAATATCTCTTTGATCTATACACCCACGATGCTATTGTTTAAATATCTCTTGGATAGCTCGCTACACCTATGCGGTTAACGGACCTGTAGAGTGACATTTCCACGCAACAGTGTCACATGAGTATGACAACGGTTGTCAAAAAATTTTAACTTTCATCGCTCACCACCCACTTGATCACGGCACATTGTCCACGTGGTTTTTAAAAATAGCGGCTCTCTCTGATCAGTCATCATGATAAGATCACACGCGCGGTGTTTTGAAATAAAATTATTCTTTCTCTAAGAGGCGGTGACTGTCGATGGTATCTTGTCACGTGCTGTCTCTTATAGGTTGTACGGTACCTTTCATAAAAAACTGACCTATTTGTCCATGATAAATAAATACTACATTCGCTTTTGAATCAGTGTATCTGAATTTGTTTTATAACTTACTTGATATCAGTGGATCTAGTATGTAATGAAGATGATGGGAATTGGAGTAGTAGGGAAAAGAGGTGGGAGGAGCAGATAACAGAAACTGTGCGAGTGAGAGGAGAAGAATGGAAGTGATTAAAGGATAAAGAATGGTGGAACGATGGAGGAAGATGTAGTCATTTTACTAATTTACTAAACTGACCCGGTCACAGTCCGGAAACAGTTGATGATGCTGATGCTGATTATTATGATGATTATGATGATGGTAATGGTGGTGATGGTGATCTATGGAGTTCAGAAAGTGTGACGGTTCCGCCGTTTCTTTCCACACTGAATTTTTATGAGCGAGTGTGAAAGAGCCCATCAATTTTGTCGGAAAAGGTATTTTCATATACCTCCCAGGAATCTTTTAATATTCCACAATCAAAACGTTACCGACTGCTTTATTTCTCCTCCGAAGAAAGTTGTGCTACGGTTTTTTTTATCGCCCGATGAAAAATCCGTCGGCCTCGTCTGTTTTTGAACCCAGTAACATCGTGGTCCTGAGAATAGCACTTTACCCCAAGACAACCGAGGTAGACTTGTTACTCCTATACCACCGGGATATTGGATGATTCCCGAGACTAGACTATAAATACGTTCCTTAGTAACACTATAGTTAATGATCTGTCAGATAAGGTTCTTCCTAAGTCGATCCGATTATAAATTGACCAGTTAGCAGCGGTCTAAAACATTCCCGACGAGGTTCAAACCAGCAACTCGTGATGCGGTCTCACGGCTAGGAATGAAAACCCTCTCGCTTACGTGCGAAAGTTGTTCAACCTTTTTAATTTTTTTTAACCTCCCATTTTCACTAAGAAAGGTATCTCTGGAAAAGTAGGCCTTTGGTCTCTGATATAAGTGTACTTTCCCGTCAGTAGGAAAAACTTCAATAGGGCAGGGGTGTAGTATCTACTACACTCATTAAAAGTATCTGGTAAGAAAAGTACCGATAACGTTAAGTATCGGAATAGATTGTTTTTACAAGGTTTTTTTTGCTATCCAACTTTTTTAAAAAAAAACTTCCATAACTATTCACTTGTGGGAGGTGCAATTTTTTTTAGAACTACATTGGTCATAGATTATTAACTATTGCCACACACTAGAAGAATGGACGCCCTGGCGGTCTGCTTCCTCTGCTTAAACAACGCACATAAGCAACCAACATACGAGCGTATAAACCGAACGGTTAGTAAGAAGCGATGCTAAAAACAACACACACACACACAAAAAACACAAATGAGCGTGTGCTGCCTGCCCAACATTGCACACATCTGGTGCACAAGTTTAACAACTATAGAGAATGGAACCCTCTCGAAGAAAGAATACGAATTTTGTACACCAACTTCACACTCACAGATTTCCCCAAATGAATCAAAGTTACCACACATGATACATGATTACCAAACGTTGTATTTCTAGAAGGGTACTCCTTCACCTCTGACAAGACGTGTATTAATCACAACTTGTGAATGTGTGGAATGCCAGGCCTACCACCGTGGTTCGGATCCCACGTTAAACTGTAGGTCCTCCATTTCATCTCACAATCACCCTACCATTGCACATTAGCGTAAGTGCGTATAACCCGAACGGGTAGTAAGACGCGGTGC
>CABFWB010003558.1:62823-76802 GCA_902151455.1 Timema bartmani | reverse complement strand
AAATTGTTTTGATAGAATCGTCACAATACACACTCTCTCAAGGTCAAAATTGTTTTGATGGGGCGTGCTAGACTACTCCTATCCCTGTTCAAACTATACTTTCTCACCACCTATCCATGTTCAACGTATACTTTCAGACCACCTATCCCTGTTCAAACTATACTTTCTCACCACCTATCCATGTTCAACGTATACTTTCGGACCACCTATCCATGTTCAAAATATACTTTCGTAACACCTATCCATGTTCAAAATACTTTCGGACCACCTATCTCTGTTAAAATATACTTTCGGACCACCTATCCCTGTTCAAACTATACTTTCTCACCACCTATCCATGTTCAAATATACTTTCAGACCACCTATCCATGTTCAAATATACTTTCGGACCACCTATCCATGTTCAAAATATACTTTCGGAACACCTATCCATGTTCAAAATACTTTCGGACCACCTATCCCTGTTAAATATACTTTCGGACCACCTATCCATGTTCAAAATATACTTTCGGAACACCTATCCATGTTCAAAATACTTTCGACCACCTATCCCTGTTAAAATATACTTTCGGACCACCTATCCATGTTCAAAATATACTTTCGGAACACCTATCCATGTTCAAAATACATCCGGACCACCTATCCCTGTTCAAAATATACTTTCGAAACACCTATCCATGTTCAAAATACTTTCGAACCACCTATCCATGTTCAAACTATACGTTCGGACTACCTATCCATGTTCAAAATATACTTTCGGACCACCTATCCCTGTTCAAACTATACTTTCTCACCACCTATCCATGTTAAACGTATACTTTCGGACCACTTATCATGTTCAAAATATACTTTCAGACCACCTATCCCTGTTCAAAATATACTTTCGGAACACCTATCCATGTTCAAAATACTTTCGGACCACCTATCCCTGTTCAAAATATACTTTCGGAACACCTATCCATGTTCAAAATACTTTCGGACCACCTATCCATGTTCAAAATATACGTTCGGACCACCTATTCCTGTTCAAAATATACTTTCGGAACACCTATCCATGTTCAAAATACTTTCGGACCACCTGTCCCTGTTCAAACTATACTTTCGGGACACCTATCCCAGTTCAGAATATAATTTCACGCCACCTGTTCTTGTCTAGAATTTACAATGTAATTATTTCATTTAAGAGGTGATACATGAATTGAAAGCTTGTTTAATACACGGAACTAGTCTGCGAGTCTTTCCCTGCCTCTTTCCCTTCTTTAATGTCGGAGGAAAATAAAGCAAGTTCATGGTAGGAAGACCTTTTTAGAAAATACAAATATAGCTTTAGAGGTAAATATTGATAACATTATATTATATTACTAGTATATTTTATTGGTATTGACACTATCAAAAGTAACACATGACTTGAAGTATGAATATATAAAGAAGTTTTAATAACTTTTGCAACTTTAGGAAACAAACTTTCTTACCAAGTTCCTACTTTAGTTATACAATCTCATTCAGTCTGGTTTTCCGGTGACGGAGAGGCCAAGGTTCGAATCCCGACCTGATGTACTGAGGCTGTGTTGTTCCTAAATAGTTTACCCCTTTCCTTCCACGCAGATCAGTGTGTTACCTCTAAAATTCTGCCTTCCTCATCTCTACCACATTGTTAAACATACAGTAGGCTATATGCGTGTAGTCGGGAAAGAAATGAGAAATGGTGGATTTTTTTGTAAACTTATCGATATTTGCAAGTCTCTTTCAAGACAATCCCTCAATTATAATTAAATAACACTCTGTCCTTAACGGATCTGGAAAGTTCAAGGTCGCCAGAACGTAAGCTCGCCATTCAACCCTATCCTGCGACACCTCTGTCCAATCCCTAATCTGACACCTGACCTCCTTCAAATACATTTTCACATCATCCTCTCATTGATGTCTCGGCCTGCCAAGAGGTCTTGCACCTTCAGGTTTCCCAACTAAAATGTTGTGTACACGCCTGTTATCACCCATACGTGCCACATGACCCCCACACTTCATTCTGCACGCCTTGAATATCCTTAATATGTTTGGGGATCCATACAAAACATGACGTTCTTCATTATTGTTTAACCTTAGAGAACAATGAGTAGGATTATAGTTTTGTATATTAGTTTAAAATGGGAGTGTAGTGAAAGCGAGGAAAAAATCAGTGGTTTTGCAATTTTTGTACAGAAACTTTTTTTCGTTAAATAAATAAAATATTTCTCCAGTGGAAACATAGAGGTTAATTTTCTTCACATGATGACCTCAAAAGTCGTTTGAATATCTGTCAAAGGTGTCCTGGAATACAATGAAAACTTTTTATCTTCATTTAAAAAGTTTGTCACCTAATGCCGCTATGCTCATAGCAGTTTGTCAACAACTGTTGATATCATCATGAGAATTTTTTTTATTAAAATGCATGTTTATACTGAAGCGATATTTTCTTTATTTTGACCAAAATAAGTTTTTATATAAAACTGCAAAAACAATGGCCTTTTCTCGTGTGGGTACATCCCCACCTTAATATTTCGAGGCAGAAAAAAAATATTACAATGCGAATAGTAGCCATGAATCCTGTTTTTGACCTCCTCTTGCATTTCATTATTATCTTTCAGCAAAGTTCTTCAAATCTTTGATTATGTCAACTTCTCCCAAAACGCGTGTCGCTGAGCTCTATGAATTAATTTTTTTTTTTAAATACAGGTCTTAATCGATTCTTTAAAACAGGCGTTTCAAATTCGTTTGACTTTGAAAATTGAAAATAGTCTATTGAGGGGACCGCATTTTGGAAAATCCAATATTGTCATCAGCTTTAATTAAAAAATAAACCCATTTCAAAATCCTTACTATAACAAAAATTAACTTATTCAATAACCTTTTAAATATAAAATAATACTTTACATTAAAGACGCTAGAGAGAAAATGCTGTATTACTATAATGTACCCATTACATTAACAAGTTAAAACAAGACTACGAGAGGAAGACATATGAGAATCGATGCGCATTACACTGATGAAAGCAGGCGTGTGGGCGTAAGAAAAATACATCACGACGATGGTGATGCGGAAGAGACTGTGCTTTGAGGAAGAGAAAGGTTCAATATTTAAACTTACCTACCAATATTGGATAAGCTATGTGCAGAGCTTTCCCATCGTATGGAAGCATATAACAAAGTTCATTCTCTACTTGGGTTCCTCATTGAGTTCCCATCGAAGAAAGACGCCGAAATTAAAGAAGCTACCCAAAGATTTAGAGATAATTATCCTGAGGACATCGAGTTGGAGTTTGCAGATGAAACGGTTCATTTCAAGTATTTCATATCACAGTTAGAAGATTTAAAAGATGATGAAACAGTGCCAGAATCGCGATCTTACAAACTCATTTTTGAAAATATGGTGCAGTCGACGTTCCCAAATGTAATGGCAGCGTTAAGAATTTATAGGTGTCTCATGATCACGAACTCTACTTGTGAACGAACCTTTTCGAAGTTAAAACTGCTGAAAAACTGTCATTGATCTTCACTGATACAAGAACGACTCGGACTCACTTGCCATTATGGACGCCGAATATGACGTCTTGCAAAAGATAGACTTCCAAGATATCCTGAAAGATTTCATCACAAAAAAAATTTGAGGAAAGTGAATGTTTAAAGCTTTGTTTGTTTATTTAGATTAAATTTTCTTTCTTTTTGTTTGGTAATATTGTGTAATATTGTTTAATAATATTTAATACTTAGTGTTTAATAACATAATATGTTTATTTGTTTAGTAGGCTTAACATTTATAATTGTTAATGTTTGTTTTGTCTAATAAAATTGGTTTGTTAAAATTGTTGGTTGGTAAAATTAAAAACGTTTTAGGAGATAATTTGCTAGGGTCCCCCCGAGATTTCGACTGCATAGGGTCCTCCACAGGGTTTAATCCGGCACTGTGTAACTGCATTGTTTACACACCCCTACAGACGGCCCTGCACTAACCTCACTTGATATATTTTGCCACACAATGCCCAATTTTCAATCTAAAATGGTGCATTTCTACCATGTTTATAAAAATATGTTTGTTCATCAAAAGGTCCCCGCGTGCCACACAAAATCAGCTGCTCCCGTTGTTTTAGGCCCTTTAGCCCAGTATTGCCCCAAGTAGAGACCTTGACCTGCTCAATAGTGGTCTGGCTTCCAAGAAGCTCTCTCTATCTATTTCATTCGCCGGACAGACGGGACGGTGGATTTCCATATCGGGCATAAGGAAGAAGGAAGGAAGGAAGATGGATGTAGGGGAGGGAAAGATGGCTGTTAAAGAGGAACGACCAAGATGGAGTTAACATCAGAACATAAGATATCGGAAATTACGATTTATAGGTTTTAACACTATTGAAAGAACTTGACCTTCGCGTCACCGGCAAACTAGACGAGACTGACACCTTTATCGGCGTGACCACCTGGGGTTTCCATTGTGTTTTAACTCCAAATTGCCCGACACCTTAGCTCAGTCGGCAGCGTGTATGCCTACTGAACAAAGGGTTCGACTACCCTTATGGTCGAAAAATGTATCATTAATGAAATTTGAGTGTCCTCTTTTCACAGTGTGAATTAACGGCCGGGGGGCTGGGTGTTGTGTTTGTTCTAGATGTAAGTTAGTTTATTAGTCGTGTGTTGAGTAGACTCATAAAGTGCACGTTGAGTACCTCTAATAAAAAATAAGACTACCAAATTCCATGTTTTACAGGTTTGCCAGGAGTTCCCATTTTTACAGAAAAGAGGAATGAAATTTCATTTTTTTTTATCAAACTGACTAGTGTTAAGTGATGTAACTGATGTTTAAAAGTGTTATTCATACTTGATGTGTTAATTTTCCGCAGCTCAAAGTTTAGCTGGGGGGATAAGATATGTTTGAATCAGCGTAGGATACTTAATTCTTCAGTTCACTTTTTATTCTTTCCAAAGACCTATTTAACGCTCTCAATTGAATTTTCAAAATTCCCAAATTCTCAGGTATTTTTAATAGTTTTTGCATCATTAGATATCTCTAGAAGCTATATCTTAGTTTCCTTACAAATAGACATATGTGACGCCTATAAAGGTTTCTAGAACTGTTTTTTTTTCGTATTCTTACACGCCATATAATATGAAACTGTCGCTTTTGTTAGATATTATCAATGCCTACCTATCAAATAACACTAATAATAAGTTAGTAGAGGGTGACCTGGCGGTCTAGGGGTAAGGTGTAAGACTTCTGTGCTAAGGGTCCGGGGTTCTACCCTCGGTCCCAGCACAGATTTATCTGATTGCCAAACCTTTCCTTCATCTCTGACAAAACGTGTATTAACCACAACTTGTGAATTGTGAGGAATGCCAGGCCTCCACCGTGGTTCGGATTCCACGTTAAACTGTAGGTCCCCCATTTCATCTCACAATCACCCTTCCATTGTACATTAGCGTAAGTGCGTACAACCCGAACGGGTAGTAAGACGCGGTGCTAATAATAATAATAATAAGTTAGTAAGCGTATAAACCGAACGGGTAGTAAGACGCGGTGCTGATAGTTATTATAACAATAATAAGTTAGTAAGCGTATAGCCCGAACGGGTAGTAAGGCGTGATGCTAAATAAACCAAGGTGGAGGCCTGACATTTCCTCACATTCACAAGTTGTGATTAATACACGTCTTGTCAGAGGTGAGGGAAGGGTTTGGCAATCAGATAAATCTGTGCTGTTTGTAATAATTTAAAAGGTGCTCCAAATGTCCACTCATAAGAAAATCAACGTCTAGGTGACCATTCATCCATATTAATTAAATAAAAACGATTTGATCAAGTCCGTTGCATATAAATGTGCAAATTTAAAACGCACATGATAGCCAGCGACGAGTATTTCTCTCTCATTCAGACTATTTACTTTTCCTCAACCCCTCGGATCGAGAAATATTGTGACCGTAAAAAAAATAATATATATTTTAGATCAATATATGAGTAGGCTAGTTCACCATTTTCATATACAATATCTTATCACCAGAACCAATTCTATCTTTCAAGCGCGCGCGCTCAGTCACTCGCTCGCTCGTTCGCTCAGTCTGGCCGAACCCTAACACGATTATAAGGTGTGTTATGCACCATTTAAATAGCAGCTACCTTCTTCAGACACGTCAGTGATTTTAAAATGACTGTTCCCGAAAATATCGAGAGAAAAAAAAGTCACTTTACTAACCCACCGCTGGACTCTACAGCAATGACTATATCAAAACAGCGGTGCACCCGTCATGTGAAAGGGTATAAGGAGGGCCTTTGCCCCTGATTGCAAATAATTGCTCTAATAAGTATATTAGTACAACCATAAAACAAAGGAGCCCTTAAAGATGTGTCGAATGTTGTAATGTGCCTTTCGTTTACCCCGAAAGGTAGCAAAAGCTTACCTTGCGTGGTTCCACTATGGTGCAGCTCATAACATAGGGTCCACCAAGGCATGACTGTTAACTTTCAGGGTAACGGAGAGTATCTTTACATACGTTAAAAATGCTCCTAAAATTTTCGAAGAGGAAAAATATCTATAAGTTGTTCGGCGGATGTCCTCTCCTCCCCAATAGATTCTCTATCAAAACGATGGACGAGATCTCGTCGAATTTGTGCTCCACGGTGCGGACTTTCTCTGTTTGAATCTATCTCCTTTATACTGGCTTGTGCTGTATTTATATCTCGCCCCCTACCACCCACTCCACAGACTTTGTTAGAAACCTGTCAAGTGTTACACGCTCAGAATAGCAACAGACTAAGCGACACTTCCAACGAGAGACCGGCGTCAAGTCGTGGAATCTGCGACTGTCACTTTTTACAGACTATCAATACAGTCCAATTTTCATAGGAAGGGAGTTTTTTTTAAAAAAAACTATTTTTACGGCCATATTTGATAACGTTTAATTATTTTATCAGTTTATAGATATCAAAAGTGACAGCTGTAGATCACATAACTTGACGTATGGATGTGTGAAAGTTGATCTAGTAGCATGTTTAGCTGTCGGATAAGGTTCTTCCTATGAAATTTGGATTGTACCTATAACATAGCACTATTAATATAGTGAAATCTTATCAATGTTGACAGAAAAGAAATACCCGCATTGAGGGAGAGAAGGAAATATGTATAGTCAGTACACCCGACCAGGATTCGAATCCCCATCTTATCGTCCCTAACAATCCAGTGATGACACCTTGGCTCAGTCAGTAGCGTGTCTGTCTAGTAAGCTAAGGGTCCCGGGTTTGATTCTCGGAATGGCCCAAAAATTTATCATGGGTGAAATGTAGGTTACCCATTCCACAGTGATGAATTAATGTCTGGAGGGCTGGATGTTGTGTCTGTTCTAGATTTAAGCTAGTTAATAAGTCGTGTGATGATTTAATCAGTCGGTTCAGAAAGTGCTCGTTAAGAAGGGGGTGACTCTCCAGTAGAAGCGTAGAGTTTAATTTTCTTCACACGGCGATGTCAACAGTTGTTGAATATCTGTCAAGGATGTCCTGGAATTTGATGACAACTTTTCCTCTTTATTTAAAAAGTTCCTCATCTAATGCCGCTATGCTCATGATGGATATTCAGGAAATGTTGATATCACCGTGGGAGGAAAATTAAACTATGCTTCTACTGGAACAATATTTGATTTATTTTGTCCAAAAAAAATATGTTGCTGTAAAAACCGCAAAAACATTGACCGACCTTTCCTTGAGCCTCCTTCCACCCCATACTAAATATCACCAATAATAAAATAAAATAAAATAAAAATCCAGTCTCCTACGAGAGTTACGCGGGTTCGGCCAGACTGACGAGCGTGCGAGCGAGCGAGCGCGTGATTAGCAGATAGTTCTCGATAGTTGTTGACGAGGAGGCTCCGAATCTTGGCTCAGTGAACTGAGGGTGGTTTTTAACAAGTGATTTATTGTTGTGATTTTCTCATCCTTTCTCCACGCTAATGGCGATTCTTATTTGTAAAGGCCTACGTTGATAATATTGAAGTATTTTAACATATCAGTTATATATATATATATATATTAGGCCTTTAGTAGCAAGTGTGCTAAACCTTTCGATAGTAATAAAAATGTCAAAATGAGAAGTTTTTCTACAATACGACCGCCGATGCGGGTAATCTTTTAACTAAACTCTTGACAAACATTTCATTGTTTCAGCGCAAGTGCATTATAAAACCATGTGCAGGAGCGTCGGACACACGTCACAGTGAACAGTTAAACAGGTGCAACCAAGCGATCGTGAGAAAATACCCAGGAAATGCCTGCATCACAGCTATCCGTAGGGAACTACTCTGGATATCATCTCTGAGAGGATTGCACGGCTAATATTAGCAAACAGCCTTGCCATTCTCTTGTTTTAGTGTCGTATATCTTCCCTTGAATATTTTTGTAACGCTGGTTCCTTCTTATCCCAGCTCACCACACCACCTTCAGACATAACTGAGAGCGAGGAGATTTGGCAACAGTTTAACCGAAAGAGAGAACGAAAGTAAAGTTTTTCTCCATAAGACCTGCAGTTCCCTCATAGGTGATATTGGGTGTAGTTAAATATTCTCTATGGCAGGGGCTCCCAAACTCTTTATACTGGAAACCTCGTAAAATGTTTTACTCTTACGAACATTTAATCTTCTTCTCAAGTCAACAACCCGGAGGTTGGTTAGTGAAACCCACACCATCTGGTAGAAATTCTATGTAGGGAGAGTTTATACAGTGCGTTGGCTCACTGTTGCCTTCCACACTGAAGTTTTATGAGCGAACTCGAAAGGGCCCACTAATTTTACCAAGAAAGGTATATTTTAACATACCTTCCGGGATTATTTTACATGCCCCAATCGACAAGGGACCGAGAAACGATTTTAATTCCCCCCGAAGGAAGTTGTACTATGGATTTTTTTTATCGCTCAAGAAAAATCTGTCAACCTCTGGCTGGGTTTGAACCCACGAGTACTTTACCCCCAAGACTACCGAGGTCGACGAACATTCAATAACGACAGTTAAATTTCACAAGTATAAAATAATAGAACAAGCGGAAAACATCACATGTTATGGCTGAGTCTTTGGTAAATGACTTGCAAAATGTTCCAAAAACGGCAACAAAAAAAATAAATAAAATTACCGTGCATGGTTCCGCATAAGTCAAGGTAAGACTGCTACCTTAAGGGGTGAGCAGTCAACTGTTGCAAAATATCCTCGCTCTCAGTCATGTCTGAAGGTGGTGCGCTGGGGTAAGAAGGAGCTACTGGCAACCTCGGCTAACCAGCGTTGCAAAATTTGTCAATATTTGAAGGAAGATTGACCACACCAAAACAAGACAATGACAACGCTGTTTCCCGATAGTAACCACACATTTCCCTCAGAGATGATATCCAGTTTAGTAATATTTGTGTCAACTTGTATTTGACGTGAAAAGGAACCTTCTTGCGCACCGAAAATCCGTCAGCCACTGCTAAATGAGCTATAAAACGCTGACAAAGCACCAACTGGAGTAGAATTCAAATCTTCAAGGCGAAGTTTGTAAAACAATAAATTCCCGCTTTTCCGAGACATCGGGAGTATAAGGAACACGACTTGACTTACAATTAATATCATCTCTGCGGGAACTGTACATGGTTTCTATTGAGAAACAGCGTAGTCACTATCTTATTTTTTACGAATAATCTACAACGTTGGTTCGCCGATGTTGCCATGAGGCCCTTCCTACCCCAGCGCACCACCATCCGATATAACCGAAAGTGAGATTTGGCAACAGTTAACAGAGAGAGAGTGAAGATAAAGCTTTTATTCATATCACCCGCGGTTTCCAAAGGGGTGATCCCCAGTTGTAGGAAGGTGGGTGAAGATAATTTTGAAACAGTGGGCCATTGACCATTTTAACCATTTGTATTCTCTAGATTTTGACGCTTTACATCGTCCTTGCTCATATCTGAGGTTTTATCAAGTTCATTAGTCAATCTTTTCCCGGCAACCGAGTTTATAATACTAGTAATTATCTGACGTATAAATAACTTTTTCTGTAAGATATGTCCAGTTGTCCATTCGTAAGAAAAGTGGTCTATATAGCTCGGAAATATGGTACTTATAATATATTTAGCACCGCGTCTTACTACCCGTTCGGGTTATACGCTTAATTACTAATTACACTAATGGGCTAGGGACTGGGAAGGTCGAATATAGAGGAAGTTCACCCGCATTTGCGTGGTGGGAGTGTGGAAAACAATTTAGGAAAAACAACCCCCAGTTCACTCGAGTGAGACTCGAACCTTGATCTTCCTGTCCTCGCCAGTATAGCTCAACACGAAAATAGCTTGTTAGATAACCAGGCCACCAAAGCGGGTGGTAATTTGGTCCTTTCGAAGAAGCGTTGGCGTCGGTGAAGCGTTAAGTTATCCAGCTTATTGTCTTTAGGTGCTCTGTTGCACTGAGACGCAGTAGATGGAGCCTATTACCTCCTTTACTCCCCCTCCTTTCAGGCAATCTTCTCCCTCTACACCCCACCCCTCTTACCTTTACCTACACACACACAATCAGTGTCTCCAGATATGAGACTAAACAAACCGCGCAGGCGCCACTTTCAAACTCGGGTCAACTCCAAACAAACCTTACTTTATTAGTTTTCTTAGGCCTAGTCCACACTGACAAACGTTTATCCCCTCAAACACGCGAGAAGATGTATAAAAAAACAACTGTTGGTGAGAATCTTCCCGCAGACAGAAATAGATGACGGCGTGCATCTGTATTCTGTCAAGGATTACAAACACTCGCCGCCTCCAATCCCGCCATTTGAGGACGGTCGTGCATCTGTATTCTGTCAAGGATTACAAACACTCGCCGCCTCCAATCCCGCCATTGAGGACGGTCGTGGTGGGCGAACACAAGTGGAAAAGTTCTTACTGTTTTTTTCTGGAAAAAAAAATCTAGCTTTTTAAACGAGTTCCAATAAAGCAATAACGGCGATTCCAGTTATTTTGTCACACTCACTTACCGACTACAGCGCTTGGTGGTTGAATGTGTCACTAACGTCAGATCTGCTGGGGAACAGATATGTTAATACTTCAATATTATAATCAAAGCCTTAACGTTCTCCTGGGATTTAACGATGTGAAAAAATTGATGAAAAATGTTCCTCTCTAATTGCCATTATTTGTTTGGATTTTATTTCATTCTGTATATCATCAATAAAATCATTAAAATAATGTTACGTTTGGAATTAAATATTTGCTAACAACTATTGCCCCGCCCTCCCCCCATCCTCCTTATTTAACACCAGTCATCCGCCAACACACTATATGATGACTGTATGTATATGTGCAATAGGTTATAGGTACCACCCCTCCCCCTCCACCCGAAACCTCTTCACCTACTTAGTATGTCTGTCGTAAGCCAATACTGCGAAAAATTTTCCTATTAGAAATTTATTGGAAATTTTCAATCACTGGATTAAACACAAGTTTTTTTCCTCAAGCAATCTCTTTGTGTTTCGGGCTATGGCCGTGTGTAATATTCAAAACACCTTGGCCTCGATTGAAGATTTTCCCAGCATTCCATGCCACCCCATCCCTTCTATAGAAAACAGACCCCAGCAGCTTCCTCGCTCGAGCTCCATGACGTCAGTCCACAAGCGAGCTATACCGACCGAGCGGCCGCCGCATATTGCTGAAGAGACAACATATGCGGAAAGAGGGGTGTCATGTGATCAGCACAATGAGCCCCCCAGCCGTTAACCTTAGTTTCCTAGACCGGGGCCATTTCTTCTTTATCCAAGTAGCTCCTCATCTGTCCTCACGAGGTTGAGTTTGACTCCGTTCCAGACCCAATGCTCCACAGAAATATTCTGGAAGCGCCGGTGGTCGAACCTGGGACTTCTGGATCTGTAGCCAGCAGCTCTGGCTCAAAGTCATGTTAATTCACGTGTGGACACAATGCAGTCTACATGCAGTTGCACACGGAGTTTATTATTTGCTGTTCTCGCCCTCACAAATGCGGTTGTTCAGCGCATTCGTTTACGAGCATTATTTTCTTTTTTGGGGACATTTGCTAGAAACATTGTTTGCGGACATTGTTTTGGTTTTTTGAACATTTGTTAGAAACATTGTTCGCGGACATTGTTTGAGTTTTGGGACATTTGCTAAAACATTGTTTGTAGACAGTGTTTTTGTTTTTTTGAACATTTGCTAGAAACATTGTTTGCGGACATTGTTTTTTGTTTTTTTGAACATTTGCTAGAAACATTGTTTGCGGACATTGTTTTTGTTTTTTGAACATTTGCTAGAAGCATTGTTTGCGGACATTGTTTTTTGAACATTTGTTAGAAACATTGTTTGCGGACATTGTTTTTGTTTTTTGAACATTTGCTAGAAACATTGTTTGTGGACAGTGTTTTTGTTTTTTTGAACATTTGTTAGAAACATTGTTTGTGGACAGTGTTTTTTGTTTTTTTGAACATTTGTTAGAAACATTGTTTGTGGACATTGTTTTTGTTTTTTTGAACATTTGTTAGAAACATTGTTTGCGGACATTGTTTTTGTTTTTTGAACATTTGTTAGAAACATTGTTTGCGGACATTGTTTTTGTTTTATGAACATTTGCTAGAAACATTGTTTGTAGGTGCGGACAAGGCCTCATACACCCCCATAACCGCTTTCCGCGCCAGCCAATATACACACGGTTGATGTGTTTGCGCTTAATTCAGCAGAGAAACTTAAATCAGTCCACTTTTCATAGAAATAATCTTATTCGACAGTTAAAAAAAGCTACCAGCTATTATTTCACGTATTCATACGTCAGGCTATGTTATTTATAGTTGTCACTTTTGATAGAAATTAACAACATCGTTTAGATAATAGCAATATTTTGTAAATATTGAGCAAAAAAAGTGTGTTTGTATTTACTTATTTTTAAATATTCCTATCAAATACATCTATAAAATAAATTTATTAAAAACCACTTTCCTCAGGGTTTTTTTTTCACTGTTCAATTCTTCATTAGTTGTACCCTTTATCTTTCAGGGTAAACGGGGTGTACTGTACATTACTGAAAGCTATGACCTTCAAATTATGCATAAGTTTTAATTATTATTTCTTATTTTATCAATAGTCGTCAAGATAGCTGATCTTACACATGGTAATAGTCAACCAGTACTGAATTAAGTACGGAAACAATGGTCGTGTTTAGGGGGCATTTGTGTAGGAATGAGAAGGCTAGTCTTCCTATTTGGTTGGAAAAAGTATAGTAAAACTACAGTACACATCGCAGGTAGGAGGAACCTGTTGTCCTAGATCTCTTCCGTCCGACGACAAAGCGCAATGCTCGTCCAACACTAAATTGTAATTGAAGAAAATAGGATGGGATGGTATATTTATAATAAAACAATTGTTATCTTTTTTCTTAACATGAGCCATGACTGGTTAAAAGCTGAAATAATATTATTACATCCACCCCTGATGTAAATTTCAGATTATAATTTCAATATATTCAAAATTAGATTATATTTTAGTCTTGTTTTTTTGGCGATGGGTTTGCAAGGTATTGCAATGCACTTCCGTCTTCTTCTTTCTCAGACAGGCTGGAGTCTTCTCTGGAAGAAAACAATGAGACGAAGAAAGGGTGGAATAGGAAGTTCTAGATCTAGAACTGAGGTTTCCAAACTACAGCCCGCGGCCACATCCGGCCCACCACAAGATTATATCTGGCCCGTCCCAAGATGTTATCAAAAAACAAATTAACTGTTTCTCTTTGTTATATCTTAACTAGACAATATATTTGACTTGTCCAGTTCCTGTCCACACGTGTGCTTCCCCCCATGACACCAAGCCAGAGTGCTTCCCTCCATGACACCAAGCCAGAGTGCTTCCCCCCATGACACCAAGCCAGAGTGCTTCCCCCCATGACACCAAGCCAGAGTGCTTCCCCCCATGACACCAAGCCAGAGTGCTTCCCCCCATGACACCAAGCCAGAGTGCTTCCC
>CABFWB010003558.1:51199-62021 GCA_902151455.1 Timema bartmani | reverse complement strand
TGTAACGTATAAAAGAGTTAGCCTGATATGTTAATGTTCGTTCGCCACTATTAGTATGATAATTTTACATAATTATTGAATTAAGTTCAAGGTTGCTATTCTGTATTATGGTAATCAAAAGGGAATGATGTTTTATTTTATAAATTAAAAGTTCTGGTCTTTTATAGTTTTTTATTTTAAGTAAATAAACAGTTTTTGCTAGATATTTCACACGTTGTAAATATTAATTTAAAAAACCCGACTCTTGTAGTATGTGTATGTTAATTCCCGGCACGTGAAATTTGTCATAGACCCGACCCACACGGCTCCTCGTCAGTATTGCAAGTGAAGAGATGCGCACTTTGAAATAGGTATATCTAGTGACATCTCCTTCTCGAAACTTCCAAAAAAAAGAAAGGTGTGGTCATCCAGGTGCGTCTCTGTCTACAAAACTGAGTTCGCTTTTCAAACAGAGACGCAGCAAGATTTCACCATACCTTGCAACTTAACACAAATAAATCATACCACCCGCTCGTATTTATAATATTGTAATTTTGAATATAGATGTGAATAATAAATTATTTAGATGTATAATTCCATATCATTACAATCTCGCCCCCACTTTTCACGGAGACTTCGCTCAGTTAACATGTAATGTACAACCCGCTTCGGACACGTTGATATGACTTTGATAAATCTACTCCTTGTCCCGGAGGAGACTCAGTAATGCGACACGATCATTCCGCGTCGGTAATTCCTTCATGTGTGATACCAGATCGCGTGACCCATTTATTCATATTTATAATTGAAGGACTTAAATGTGTTTTGAATAAAAGGATTACTAACATTTTCAGAGCATATTTTAACTACACGATAAATAAATAAATAACCCAACACTAACCGAAAAATGAATACACTAGAGTCGCGATTATCCGGCCTAAAGTGGCGGCATTCTGGGCCGGATAGTGGAAAAGCCGGATATACGGAATTCGAGTGTAAATAATATTCAGTATGGGTTTGCCTAACTTTTTTTTAAAATTTTCACAGGACATTTAACTTTGTTTTAATAGAATCTGCCCATTTTATGATTGCGATGTGAAATAGGAATAGGCCTACAGTAATTATCGTGTTTGGGGTGATAAAAATTAAAAGAGAAATAATTTTTTAAATCTTTACTATATATAACTTTATTTTGGAAATGAAACATCCGCTACAAAGCAAGAACAACAAGTAAAAATAGAGCATTAAATGGCTTACATTATAAATTCAGTAAATGTTTTATAGTGGATATGTACCGGTTTATTATAAAACACTTGTTAACACCGAGAACCGGGCCGGATAATACGGAGGGCCGGATAATCGCGACTCTAGTGTACTACTAACGTGGCGTCGGTAGTTCAGTAACGCTAGCAAAAATAAAAGAGTAGCTCCCTATATAAAACAATATATATATTACCAGAAGTTTGAAAATTTTATTTGCAGCCATGATGTGACTGTCGGCCTTTAAATCTTGTGCCGAGCTGAAGTCACTTTCATAACACCCATAGAAAAAAAAAAAATAGTACCCACTTGGTACACAAACCTCCCATGACCGATTTTATTAAAATAAGTCAAGTATCCAAATGCAGTATTTCTACGACGTTTATACAAAGAAGAACAGGGTTTCCTTATATGTTGGTTTATCATAAGGTCCACGGGCGGTAAAAAATCGGTGAGTGTAATACGCGTGGCCTAAGGCGCTACTCTCACACTATACTGGCCTGATGAAGACGGGGGAGTCAGGGTTCGAATCCTGTTCGGGTCTACTGAAGATGGTATTTCCTAAATTGTGTTTACACTCTCATTTAATGCGAATGCGGGTAGATTACCTCTAAAATGCTTTCTTCCCCATCCATACTCCATTTGAGTAATTATAATATATGCTTATTGCCTGAACAGTTAGGTTAGTAAGACTCGGTAACAATAATAATTATATACGGTGCTTGGAAAAAATTCTAGCCTTCATTATCATTGCCACCGTATAGTGCTGCTATCTGCAGTGAGATAATAGAAACACCGCAGAATATATTTTCACCCTTGCCTGCTTCATATTCAACCCTGCCGGCATTCTAGTTTACGGCCTTGCCGACCCACTCACGAATTGAATAAAGATATTTATAAAAAAAATAAACTGTTATTCTCAGAGCACTCTAGTAGCCGTCTATTCAACTGTTTACCAACCCTCTGATCTGGGAGATGGAAGGGTTGCATAACGCACAGGAAAAATAATTGAGGTTTCCCTAAAGATTGACGTTATGGATCCTATGTTAATATATCAAGTGGTTTGGTTTAAACCATTTACTTTTTTTTTTAAAGGCATACAACCTTCAATTTCATAGTGTTCAATATTACCTACTAATAAGATGAGTACATTTTCTAGACCGACAGATAATACCAGCAGACAACTTACAAACTAACTTATCCTAGGAAAGTATCCTTAGATATTATAACGACTTACAAACTAACATAAATTCTAAGAGTACTCCTAAAAGTATACCATAGTCCTAGGTGTTTTTTTCTTAGAGCCACGTCTTACTACCCTTTCGGGCTGTGCGCTTATGTACTAATTACACTAATGGTTTTAGGAGTCAAGAAGGCTAGGCTTATATTTAGAGGAAGTGTACCCACATTTACAGGAAGAGAGAGTGGGAAACTATTTAGTAAAAACCACCCCCGACCGAGATTCAAGTCTCGATCTCCCCGTAATCGGCAGTTTGGTCTCTAGACGAGGGTAGCGTATTAGACCGGGGGTGCTCAAACTTTTAAGGTCAAGGGCCAAAGTTTCTGTCTCTTGTTAGCTCACAAGACTGTGCCGACAATATTAGGATTGAATAAATATTCAAATATTCGTATGAGCTCATTCTTATACTCACACCAGGGATTAGTATTTCTCGTGAAGTTTTTAATCTTCAAAACCACTCAAAACAATCCTCAATCATCCCAAAATGTTCTGTTGTGACTTGTTTATTTATTTGAGGAATACTAGACAGATGTTTATAACAATTTACAGTCAGCTCTGGTTATAATGGACCTCTACGGACTGAGATATTTTCTTCACTATGTCTGAAGTTCACTAGAACCGATTTTTTTTTAATCTGAAAGTAGTGAGTTAGTGACAAACAAAATAGGAGTTCAAATACAATCGTTCTTTATTGAAATCTATTAATTAATCTTTAAAAAAAAATCATTTATATGTTGTTATTTACTGTATACTGGTTTAGTTAATATTTTTTCCAGATCATTCTCTAGAGTCTGGGCTTTTTCCACACTTGATTCCACACTATCCATGCATTCAAAAAACTAAACTGAGTAGAAAAGTATAATTTTTTTAGTTTCATACACACCCTCGAAGAAAGGAATCAGTGAAAACAATTACTAACTGGCCACAGATTGCCATTCACTGTCCTGTATCTCCTGTATCCTGTTGTATTAATACAACTCAGAATATTGTCTTCCTTTACTTGCCTTAGAAAAGGTATTAAAACAAGCCAGGTCAATGAGTAGAGATAGGGTAAAATAGCATTAATTTTCAGTTTTTTTAGCATTAATTATTGGAAATTTAGCGTTTTGTGGCATAATTTAACATTTTGTAGCAAAATAGGTAAAAATGTCTTTCGTCAATGTTTTTAGGGCCTATACAAAGGATTTATGATAAAAGCAACGACTAACGGAATGTGGCGATTAGCCGGATGGGCTGTGGAAGGCACAGGATGTAAGTAAAACCCAAGCTGAAGCACACATGATTTTTTAATCACTTATTTCCGCTGAAAAACATCGTTTTATAGAAATTCTCAGCATTTTATTAAAATGCACATAATTTTCAGGGAATTCGCGTCTATTTCGCTAAATAGAATAATTTAGCTAAAATAATCTCAAAATCATGTTTTTAGCGTTAATTCGCGAAATAAAAATCGCTTTAAACACTTTTGAATGCCATGAAACGCAAAGAAAACTTATAAATACCCTATTTTCGACCCTTTTTTTTTTCTTTTCACGTTTTTCGCAAAAGCGAATTTACCCTATCTCTATCAATGAGTACAGTGACTTTAAGCTCAACCCTCCCCTTCCACATTCCGTACTAATTTCAGTCAAGCTTTGTGCTACCTAAACAAGAACTCGGAGAATCGGTGTCTTCAGGTTTAAACAACAAAAGGTTATGTTTTTAAAGAATTATTATGTTAGATTGACATTTCTTATTGAAAGTTTCAATTCTTATGTTCACTAAAACTAGAGTTGACTGTAATTTTATATCAGAACTGATACATTTCACGGGAAACATCCTTTAAAATAAGCCAATTTCGCCTTTTATTACTTTAAAAACTTAAAATGTAAGGTTTTTAATTCTTTAGATAAATTGTTGATTGATATATTTTACCGTAACATTTACATGAACCCTATTTTAGATCACTTCTTAAATTACGCGGGATTTTTGGACGTCTGCAACGCGTATCAGCACTCCGGTAGGCGGACCCCTTAAATAAGCAGTTTCCCCTTAAATGAAATGTGTATGAAAACCTTTGAGGGATGTTGCTTCAAAAACCGTTGGTGATATTGTTTGTTAAGCATAAAATATTATGTTTGGTCAAACGGTCTAGTTATGCAAATTTAAATTATACTACTATAAAGCCACATGGCTGACTCACGCACTCACTCGCTGTTTACTCACTTCCAGATGAGCTAGAAACTTGAAATTTGGCAAACTTATAGCTTCTAGCCTGTAACCGACGGTAGAATTCCAAAAAGTAAAAAAAAAAAATTAGCCCAGAAAAAAGTTAAAAATGGCGGAGCAACTTTAAAGTCGGTGCGGTGTATACAATACAATACCGGTAACTTCTTGTAAGTTGTTACGTTCAAAACAACGCTGGAATTACATTAGTTTACATACACTTGCAAAGAAAACCCACTGGGGGTTTGAGGGCGGAGCCCCCAACGAGCAAAGCGAGTTATTTAAATATATAGACAATAGTAATTCAACCCATTTTGTTTTGGCCATCGCCAAGTTAATTCCAGCCTCGAGTAGCCCCTCACCAGTTGACTTAAAATGGCCTCTATCTTCTCCCTCTATCAGAAAAAGTACCATAGCTCGCAGCAAGGTCAGTCAGCGACGTATTCTGTGCTATTAGTAAGGTTATAATAACATAAGACGCTTTCATTTAAATGTTGGTTAAAATACTACATTTAGATAAAATAATCGAACCCGGGACTCTTATTCAGGTGTAAGGTTCTCAACTAGTGAATGTCCAAATTCCCACCAAATTATTATTTTAGCTCAATAAGCTGCTTTGTTTGAAGTAAGACTATTGAGTAAAGGTTAGATAAAATACCGGTAACTATATTATTTTCTCAAAATGTGCTCCCCCGAGACTTTAGAAGCATTATGGGTCAGTATTTTTTTAAATAAACTTCAACCAAAGCAAAATATTGCAATATATTGGATGCAGAAGAAGGCTCTCTTCTATTAAAGAGATTTTCAAAATGTTTAAAAACAATACCACTATTCTCACTAAAATAATTGTTTTGGAAAAATTAAAACCCATTCTATGTTTTAAGAAAATAATTGTTTATTCTTTTATCTATCAAGTTATTTATGATTAAAATTAAATTAATTAGTAATTATATATTTATTACATTTCTAAAAGTTCTAAATTCAAATGTGGTGACCATATATAGATACAACCATTTTGAGACTTCGCTATTTTTTTAAAGGTGTTAAGGGTTCAAAATTTAAAAACTGCTATTCTAGATAATTACCCGTTTTTTGCACGGAATGTGTTATACAATATTATCGAGGAGCCTTTCAAAGGGGTACCAATGAAACTATAATAAGGAGAAGCTGAGGAAAAAAGGCCAAAAAAGAGCGGCGCATTTATCCGCCATATCCAAACAAAATGGCGTACGTAAATTTGAATCAGTCTGAGTTAAGGTGGGAGTGTAGGGATCGTGAGAAAAAGGCAATATTTATGCAGGTTTTTTTTTTATAGCAAAACTTGTTTTTGTCAAAATAAATCAAATAATACTCGAGTATAAACAGAGTTTAATTTCCTTCCCACGGTGATATCAACAGTTGTTGGATATCTGTCATGAGCAGAGCGACATTAGATGAGAGACTTTTTAAATTAAGAGAAAAAGTTGTCATTAAATTCCAGGTCACCCTTGAAAGATATTCAACAACTGTTGACTCTTTGTTTCTACTTGAGAAATAGTTAATTTATTTTGGCCAAAAATTGTTTTGATATAAAGACTGCAAAAATAATGGCCTTGGCTCCCATCTTAACCGAACACCCGAAGTGCGAAATTGCATCACATCCTTTCTAAACTCTACTTTTTTCACCCATACCCCATAATATGCGGGTAGCGCGCGGACGAAATCGCGATTATTCTGAAAACCCACCAGGTAATGACGCAACCTCTAAATAAGAGCTTATGATGAAATAACCCACTTGAAGAGATGAAATAAGGAACTTAGTGGTGTTCTGTGAGATTTATAACATTATTTTAGGTTGAAAAAGCCCTACGTCGGGGTTCAAATTCTCACCAGTTGCAGATTTAAAAAATAAATAAAAAATAGTGGTTTACAATCCTCTTCACAGGCAATTATTTTCCAGGTATGTATTTCTTTTAAATTCGTTTTCCCTTCACGTCACTGCGAGGCACTAAAGACGCCCTCTGGCACTAATAGAGCTAAGAACACAGCTTCATGCAGGATTAAGGAAGGTGGAGCACTAAAGACGTCCTTTGGCACTAATAGAGCTATGAACACAGCTTCATGTAGGAGTAAGGGAGTTCGAGCACTAAAGACGTCCTTTGGCACTAATAGAGCTAAGAACACAACTTCACAAAGTAGTGAGGAAGGTTGAGGCATTAAAGATGCCCTATGGCACTAATAAAGCTAAGAACACAGCTTTATGAAGGAGTAAGGGAATTCGAGGCACTAAAGATGCCCTATGGCACTAATAGAGCTAAGAACACAGCTTAACATAGTAGTGAAGAAGGTCGAGGCACTTAAAGATGCCCTATGGCACTAATAGAGCTAAGAACACAGCTTCACATAGTAGTGAGGAAGGTCGAGGCACTAAAGATGCCATATGGCACTAATAGAGCTAAGAACACAGCTTCACATAGTAGTGAAGAAGGTCGAGGCACTAAAGATGCCCTATGGCACTAATAGAGCTAAGAACACAGCTTCACGCAGAAGCGTGGGAGATCCACGGCTTATCACTCTCGGTAGTGGCAGCCCGACTTGCTGTCAAACTTACCGGCAGTCTATCGGAGCATCGAGACGCCGAGCGTCGAGACGCCAAATGCTGACGCGTCACGATCCGGTCCAGTGTATGGGGCCTGAAAACACTATTTCTAATACACAAATACCCCTAAAGTTAGACGACCTGCCACGCTAATTAAAGTTCACAGAACGAATGAAACTAGCCGTGAAGGGAAGATAGATAGGCAACCCGCTCAGTTAGTTCAACATGGGGCTTGTTTAGGAAGTAATATTTGAGGCACGGCTGAAGAGGGGAGCTTTGAGGAAATGCATCCACATTCTTGCTCGGAGGAGGGTTTGTTGGAAGAAGTTGGGGATGTATGAGACCACAAATGAAGAACCATCAGCAATACACCCATTCGGGATTCAAACCCTTAAATCAACATCAACGTTGACCGAGTATAGTACAAGTGTTAGCAATTACTTTATTTATTTAAGAAAGGCTATATCTATGTTTATAGCAGAACTGAGACATTTTGCGTGGGACGTTATTGAAAATGAGCTAATTTCACTTTTTAAAGATTTAAAAAACATATCTTTGTAAGAGTATACAGCAAAGAAGAGTTAACATGATAGACCATGTATGGAGACAAGATAGTTCAACTAAGATGGAGATGTGGAGAAGGAGACCCAGATGGAGGACGATGTTGGCAGAAGAAGGTACAAAGATGTAAACAATTTGTCCCAGGATGGACGAAAGTGGAGAGCTGCATCAAACTAATAGCAAGATTGATGACCGAATTATGAAACCTTTAACGTAAAGTTTTTAATCCTCTGAGTAAATGGTGATACCTTTCATCTCCATTTTGGCGCGAGCAATATTTTGAAATAACGAACTTCTTCATATATAAAGCAGAATTTTTGGACGTGTACAACGCGCAACCCGGTAGGCGGCCCCCTTAATGTGGGTCTCTACGTGAATGTGAGCGTTCCGGTTCACGTTAGTTGCGAAAGCTGTGGCAATAGTGGTTATTTGAAAACTTTCTAAACATTTTTTGAAGAGAAGGCATGACCAACAAAACCAAATCAACAGTACTCCAAGGATGTGATATTAAAAAAAAAGTCCAGAGGACAAGGGACAGTTTGCATATTATATCTTAGAAGCATAACCCCCCAAACCCACTTTTTTTTAATAAGCTCTCTTAAATCAGTGACTTCGCATAAAAATTTAAAAAAATAATGCAATAGAATTAGGTTTGAAAAATGATGTTAAGGGTAACTTACTACTTGGTAGAGCATTGAGAAGAGTTGCAGACTTTAGAACTTACCAATTATGTATGAAGGTGTGATAGTTTTTAATATTGTTTTCACCAAATTCTAGGTGAAAGTTCTAACCAGTTACTTACTCTATGGAATTAGAAAATAGAAATTTTATTTCCACGCTTAAAAGAGTACGTCACCTATCCTTACACCCTATCCTTATCTTGAGCCAGTTCTATCCAATCCCCTTCATTACACTCTATCTCTAACTTGATCTAGTTATATAAAGTCCACCTCATTACACCCTATCCCTAACTTGAGCTAGTAATATCCAGTCGACCTCATTACACCCTATTCCTATCTTGAGCTAGTAATATCCAGTCCACCTCATTAAACTTTATCCCTAACTTGATCTAGTTATATAAAGTGCACCTCATTACACCCTATCCATAACTTGATCTAGTTATATAAAGTCCACCTCATTACACCCTATCCATAACTTGAGCTAGTAATATCCAGTCCACCTCATTACACCCTATCCCTAACTTGAGCTAGTAATATCCAGTCCACCTCATTACACCCTATTCCTATCTTGAGCTAGTAATATCCAGTCCACCTCATTACAGCTATCCCTAACTTGAGCTAGGAATATCCAGTCCACCTCATTACACCCTATTTCTATCTTGAGCTAGTAATATCCAGTCCACCTCATTACACCCTATCCCTAACTTGAGCTAGTAATATCCAGTCCACCTTATTACACCCTAACTCTTTAAGGTCCATTCTAATGTAATCCTCCCATCTGCGTCTAGGTCTTCCCATTGGGTGTGTCAGTCAGTAGCCTGAACAAGGTTCTAGATTTATCCATTCGCGTTGCATGTCCTGCCCACCGTTATCTACGAGACTTGGCTAATCTAACAATGTCTTGTGATGAGTACAGGGTATGTAACTCATCATCATGTAACCTCATCCACTTCTAAGTAGCCTCATCCCTTTTTTGGTCAAATATCTTCCTAAGCACCTTGTTCTCGAACACCCTAAATTTATTTTCGTCATGTAACGTAAGAGAACACGTTTAACACCCACAAAGAACAGCCGGTAAAATTAATGTTTTTAGTTTTACATTCCTTGAAAGCTTGCATTTACTGACTGCATTATTTTCTTAATTTCTGATCTAATATCGTTATTGCTAGTTAAAATTGTTCCTAAATATTTAAACTCATTGACCCTGTAAAATGATATGTTGTTCGCAGTAATCTTTAAACTATCGACCTTAATCTGTATTCTCTGTGGATCATATACTCAGACTTTTCAGCGTTCACTTCTAAACCTATTTCCTCACCAGCCTCTAGTAAAATGTCTGCGTTTACTGCGACAGCTTCCTTACTATTGACCAACGAAGCTAAATCAACTGTGTATCCTAAAAGCTGCTTTCCAACGTTTAGTGTCAACCTTTCCCTACTCTCTTGCCCTAACGGTTAAAAAGGTTAAATTTCAAGTTTAAACTGTTTAAAAAAAATTGATAACTTAACTCATAATCCACTAAAACAATTCCACACTCTCTTAAAATGTTCTGTTGTGTCCCTGTAAAAACATGACTTTATTTGTGAGCCAAGACTCTAAAGGAAGGCTTATAACCTTTTGCTTTAATCTCTGAAGCACAAATTTTCGCGTAGAGCGTCGTTGAATTTTGGTAGTAAGTTTTAAACGCAAAATTTAAACTTTTTAAACCTACTGATAATTTTTGCTTATACATTATTAAAAACTATATCATAAATATCAAACCACTTGATAAATAATGTGGAATTTCCTAACGTCCACTAGTCTTCTCATTGCTCGCCTACGTGGACCTATCAGTCGCACAAGATATTCATTCCAGTAAACAACAAGCTTGTGTAGTGTTGCAATATTTAACCTAGGTGCAACATATCAGCTGCCTAGGTAGGAGCCTCCAATGTAGCTTTACAAATAAACATCTCTTTACTCACCCGTTCCATGTAAGCGTAGACACACACGTTCTCTGGTTCCCAAACTTGCTCGATGTGTCACAAAAACACACTAGAACCGCGCTAATTCGCGAACGGGAGCCAATTCATCCGAACCACGACCTCGTTAGCTCAAAATAATAATACACCACATAGTTTTTTAAAAAAAAACGAGTGCCCGAAGTACAAACTCGTACAACATCTAGAAACGGGAGCGTCCATTAAAGAAGTTAAAAAAAAACCGGATCTTGTTTTGTTTTGCTCCCGAAGAAAACGTCCCGCAGCCAGATCTGGTTTCTTCAACGGGCCCGGCTTTGTTCAACGAAGTTTCTTAAAAAGTAAAAAAAAAAAAAAAAAA